>VMBQ01003198.1:44170-110829 GCA_007657795.1 Dreissena rostriformis
TATATATATAACTTTAATAATCATAAATAATATTTTTTTCATAATCACAAAGATGCACTTGTTTGTATGTGTTTCGTGGTATCGTCAATGTGGCGTTAAGTGGCCCTTGTCATCCAGTGTCCACTACTGATGCAGTACACGTATTTGTGCTTTCGGTACTTTTAGGCAGTCGTTGGTAGTCTTGCGCATGTCTGTCTAGTAGTGTCTCCAAATCACCCCCTCCCTCCTGAATTACTTACATATGATTGTGTTTTTATATAAAGTGTTCTTGTAACATGAGTTATATAAGTTTTATTGCAATATGAAAACTAAATGACCTGCATCTCATCCTCTTTTGATAGACTTAAGAAGTTTCGAGAAATCGGTCAGTTATTTAAATTAATGTGGATTCACAACTATGTCCGATCTATCGACCTTACTTAACGATAACCGGCTTATAAATGCTGAATTTGTAAAATAATAACCTTTTTGTGCCAATATACGCATACTTTTCGAAAGATACACATTTAAAAATTGGAAAGTTTTCAAGTCATCTTAAAACTTAAGATTGTTTTGTTGCATATAGGGTGGCCCATCTTTTTGGTTTCATTTCGCTGGTAAACCGATTGCTATCGATGAATGCCAAAGTCTTATCGGCTTTCGGATATCTATAGAAATATTTCCGGAATTAATCGTCAAAGCGGGTGATTCAAATTGTTAAAAAAAGGAACCCGTAACATGCTGGCACCTTTTTTCGTTTAAATGTATGGTTCGCATTGTTTTTATCTAATCAATATTGCCAGTGGGGATTTGTTCATTCTTTATGTAATGTGAAACAATACGAAAAAATATGGTTTAAACAAGAAATATCAACATTACCGGAGAGATACAAATTCAGCATTTTTAAGTGTCTTATTTCTTAAGTCAAAACTCGATTATTAATAACTTAAGATCACATTATGTAAATAACTGTGATGATCAGACTCACGATTTGAAGCAATATGTAATTTGTTATTACAATATTAGTAATTCAAGTTGTATTGCAATATGAAAAACTTGCTTGAACTCGTCTCTTTTTAATAGACTCAAGAAATGTGGAGAAATTATGCCATTGTTTATTCTGAAAGTATTCACTTCGCTACACGATTATGCAGAATGTAAATAACTGAAATGTGTGAACACGACACTTGATTTCGTGTATTTACTATGTATTGGACGTCCGAAAATGAAATACCTGTAGTTAGTGTCATGTTAAACCCGCTGCTCTCTGCCTCTAACACTGTGGGCCTTCGTTCAGGGAAAGTATTATAACTAGTCAGGAAGGACGAAATTTTCCGCCTAAACTGAATGTTTGCTAAGAAGAGACTTTCTTTAAAATATAATGTAAAAAAAATATCATAAAAGTGGTAAGTGTCACTTTACGCACATGCATTTAACCCCATTTTCACAGAGCGCGGTTCATATATATGCTTGTTGTTACAGGAAATGCTTTAGGTAGGAATTTTCAAAGAAACAGCTCAACTGGCCGCTATGCTGCATTTTGGAGCATGGAAAAACGCTGCCGGTATGTATCCAGACAATTAACTAAAAATAAACTTTTATAGTTTTAATGGGGCCTATTCACAGATTTGCGATTGACTGTTTTGAAACAATATTTCTTGTAACGTAAGGCGAATTAACGCAATGACTACAGTAGTTTTGTTCTTTCTGGTTGTCCTTTACAACACGTGTATCAGTTACATATACAATTACTAGTTGTGAGACTTGGTGAACACATTTTTCGAAAAATAATCTTCGCAACGGTTAATATTTGAGCTGTGAACTCCTTATGCTCGAGTGTTTGGCTTTTATGGAAGACATTTAAATGCATAGCTTTCTTAAAAAAAAATAAAAAAAAAAAATCTTTGAACAAGTCCTGTTAAGTTATATTAAAGTGAATGTCATATGTATATGTACTAAAAAAGAATAACTTCATGTTTGTGGCTGGGTCATCATAACAATTGCTAGGATTCAATTTGGATTCATTTTTGGATACAACGCATAGTGTAATGTATTCTATATAAAGATATTAGGCGTGTGCAATCTTAACATGTATTGGCCACTTGCCAAATACGCCCACTAACTTTTGTTTATATAAGATGCGCATTCCCTTTCACCGACATTTCCTGTTTAACGGTCCACGTGGCGGCGATAAACCGCATCTGATTGGTTAATCCGTTTCTATGATTGACAGCTGGCGATTGGTCAATTTGAAAAACATTTATTATGTTTGTCATTAAGCTAATTATCTTAAAATTCATAATATTATAAATGATTCGAGTATCGTTTATATGCATATATCGTAGTGTCACATTCAAAATAAATATGTCTACTTTATTTAATGATGATGTACACTTATCATGATTGACTTTCTTTAAAACGAATATTTCACGTATGGATATTAGCAACTCAACGCAGTGAGTGACGGGGGAGTATAACATTGCTTGTTAGCTAGTCATTTCTGTGTGTCATTTATTGTTTTCGAACATATGGTAAAATACCACAAATCAATAATTTATTTAAACATAATAGTACTTTCTTGTGAAAGTTCACAACTGTGTTATTTTCCCATACTGAACACCAAAAGTGAATGCAACATGTCGCAAATTACAATAAGTTCTACTCATAGTTATTCACGTTATAACATTTTCGAAATTATGCAGTCTCACTAATGCAACGTACTTATTGTATTCTCATTTAAAAAACATGTTATTTGCAGCAAAAAGTATTCTTGTTTAACTTCACACGAATTTTAACGATTTTAATATAAGCATAATGATAATGATGCACTCTTCGAAATCCGATGCCAAAATTGTACTTTCAATGTTCGACCATAGTGAAAACATCCATTAATTAACAACAGATCTTTCAATAAAACTGGCGATTTGTGTATCGTGAATATTTTCGAATTTGGAGTTGCGCAACACCACTTAACAGCATGATACGTATTTTCTCATTTACATATGAAATAACTTCAAATGATAAACAGCTGACTATGATAACCTAGTATATGCAAATATGATGGCCACTTATATGTTAACAATTGTCAAGGTCACATTTAAATTATTCAACAGCCAACATTTGTAGAATGAAAATGTAATAACGTTTGTATTATTTTCTATAAATTGTTAAACGGATTGGTTTAAAATGATTGGCTGATTGGCTGTTCTTACTATATTACATCTTCATCGATGAACTGTGACGAGTTGGAACATTTATTGGAAACAAACAACATTAAACAAAAAGCACGTTACAAACGACTGTTCTGATCATCATATTCCATCATGTAGTTATTTTCCTTGTTTAGTACATATGATTTTTCACTGCTGTTTCCTTTGTTCAGTACCTACACTTAAATGGCATTATGAAAGCACTTGTCAGAATAATCTTTTCCGTTCTTTATTATCCATAAGACATGGCTACATGTTTGTGATGAATATTAATTATGTACACAATGTTCAACGCGATCAATCCGTTTAATAATTTATATAAAGCAAACAAGCAAATGATGAAATAATTACATAACTAGTTATTTACTTAAAATTATAATAGACAATTATTTGTAGGTGTGTAATTATTGAAAAATCAAATGCGTCATACAGAAATAGAGTTTGTATTTATTATCAAAGATTGTACTACACATGTTTACTTTTTACGACAAACCTTTTAGTGTTCTTACGACCAGACAGTTCTTAAAATATGGGATATATGACAGAAAACACGGAAATGAATATGCTTGTTTGAAAATTGCAACGTTATTTAAGCATGTCGTATTATCTTTAATATAACTGAGCCCTGACCAATAGGAACACATTTTGATAATTGCATGTCAATAACCTGGATGCAATTTCAAACTTTCCAGAAAATGAGATGAATACTTTCTCAATTTCCTCACTTGTGTAGAATAAATACTTATTATTTCAAACGAGATATATTTCTTAAAACAAATATGTCCATACAATTATATGTTTTAGCGTAAAACTTGTTGCGGCTATTTTAATAACATTGTGTAATATATCGGTGATAATGTTTTGCAATTGTTATAATTGTCCGTTTCAAACAATAGACAAAGTTATTTGTGATTCAATTGTGTTTTATGTAGAATGCATCCCTTGTTTATATAAGTGGTAGAATCCGAGCATGCTATTTAACTGTAATGTACACGCTGTTTCACAGTCAACAACTTTTACCATCTCAATATAAAGTCATTCTTGATTAAGTTGTGATAAAGTAAGTCGAAAATCAAGAAAAAAATAATTTGAAAACTTATCCTGTTCTCGTGTTAGATTTCGATAAAATACACCATATATATTTAAAATTAACAATATGAATGTAATAAATTAAATAAATTGACAATATCCAATACTAGCGTGTTAATTTACTATTTATATTATTAGTATATGTTGTTATTTCGTGATTTTCAGATTGGCAGTACGTAAAGCAATCAAAAGTCAAGCATTTTACTGGATTGTGATAGTCCTCGTGTTCTTGAACACTGTCTCAGTGGCCTCCGAACATTACGGTCAGCCCGTATGGCACACCCAGTTTCTGTGTAAGTCTTTTTTATTTTATTTTTATTGCAAAATTTTATTATCTCCGTAGAATGTTGCATACATACGTAGAATAATACATACATACGTACAAAACATTTCATACAGTACTATGCATTTCATCTATACGCATTTCATAAACAGAGAAGTTCATATTCAGCTACTTGATGGGTACATGCCTATACTTGTCGTTCATTCAGCATACATTCATATGCATTTCTAACCGTTTTATATTTCAAGTATTTTACGCTCAAAAAACACAAGCTTGTACCATACACACGAAATATAATAGTGAACATTAGAAAGGTAACTAGTATGTGCTGAATTGATTGCATTGTATTCAAAAACTGATAATGCAGAGTTTCTGTGTAAGTATTGGACAAGTTTGAAAAGCCTACTCTTCTCCGTATGTACACACCACGCTGAATCATTCAATTGCCAATAGTACTTGAAGTTTCATATGCCTAGTTACATATGGTATGATGGTATATGCTACATATCATATGGTATGCGATTTTGAAAGGATGGTTCAGCTTGGTTTTTTACCCGCAAATTAGTGTTGTTTTCAAATTGTTAAACGCTCCAGGATAAGTCTATTCCTTTATAGTTTATTTTAAATACTTGTCATTAAACATAATAATGCCACCTTTATTCTTTGTGTTTCCCCCATTAAGTCCGTTCCTATTTACTATGCCAGAATGTATGCATTTTAACATTGATCCTCTACAAATCCTTAAACTTATTGACGAATACATTTTAAGTGCACGAACCTTTATTTTATGTATGAATCATTGTCTATGATGCTCTAAATATCGTTATAAATATGTTTCAGACGTGACGGAGTTTTTGTTCCTGGGGCTATTCATGTGTGAGATGTTCATCAAAATGTACGGCCTTGGCATCTTCACGTATTTCCAGTCGTCCTTCAACATCTTCGACTGTGTTGTAAGTTGCAACATTGTAAATGTTAGGAGTATAGAATCTTTTAAAACGCTTTTATAAGTTTTCCTTTGTGTAAACTGTTGGCTTCTGTTTTTCTTGTACAAGTAGGACTTGCTAGATTCACGTATGGTATAATGCTTCATCTGTACTTGACCTGTATTATTTTTCTAACTCAAGTGATTGTTCTGCAACTAATATTATTTGTTCAATAGTCGTAAGCGCCATAATGTAAAAGTTATTTTCAACAGTACTTAAATAAGTGTATGCATTATCTGATCAGCGTTTCCATAACGTAAACAGAATATAAAATATAATAATTATAAGGAGATTATTGTTATTGTAAAGTTCTGTATTTGTTCGCCTGTCTAATCATATAATCTTTTATGTGTTTGTTTGTTATTAATAATTATTCTTTGTATATTCTTTATCCCGTATAATAACATCAATTTAGCATGGGTTTTAAACACCATGTCCAATTGTTCACACACTTGACTTTTAGAATATGTTAACCCTTTGTATGCTGGGAAATTTGTCGTCTGCTAAAATGTCGTCTGCTGAATGTTCTCTAATAAGCATTTTCTTCTCTTTTTTTTTCAAAGACTACTATCAGAATAGCAAACAGTTTTGATCCTGATGAGACGCCTCGTTCTGCGGCGTCTCATCTGGATCCAAACTGTTTGCAAAGGCCTTCACAATTCGGTTCCAGCACTGAAAGAGTTAATAGTAATCGCTGAAGATTACAGATTATCTTTTTAAATATAACATGTGTAACAGTGTTTAATTGTGTTGAATTGCCATACAGGTGATAGTTGGGAGTGTGTTTGAAGTGGTTTGGTCCGAATTCAAAGAGGGTGCCTCCTTCGGGTTCAGCACCCTCCGAGCTCTACGGTTGCTAAGGATTTTCAAAGTAACAAGGTACGGTCATAATCTAAATCTTTTGCGACGGACACAACGCCATTTTCTTTGAAAGAACGAATTCTTATAAACCATGTTATATTGTTTATGTTTTTAATGCAAATAACTCAGTTGTTTACAAATGTTAATAAACTCTTCACACAGTTACAACATACATACTGTTCACTTTTTCATTGTTAAGATCTACTTTCTCCTGGTTCGTGCATTAATAAAATTAAATAATGAAAATGGCAAATTATACGAGTGTCATGTTAAAACAATTGTTACGATGCGATATAATTGTTTGTGTCCAGATTGAAATGAGTAGAAATTCTACATTTTTTAGATACTGGTCCCTATTCATTCTTCATAGTTTAAATGGTCATTTTTGGAAACGCAATCCTTTCTAGGTACTTTCAACCTTTTCTATATGTATATTTTATATTAACATTTGAGGAAACGTAGCCCTTTCTAGGTACTGGTTCCCCTATACATTCTCTATAGTTCAGATTTAAATGTGGCGACACTTTTCAAAGGTACTGGTCGAAACCTTTTATATGTACTGGTCCCACTTTTATATCGTGTATAGTTTATATCGACATTTATGAAAACGCCACCTTTTATAGGTTCTGGTCCCACTTTTACTGTGTTTATAGTTTATATTGATATTTATGGAAGCGCCACTTTGTATAGGCACTTGTCCGACTTTTTCTTTGTGTATATTGATTTTATTTATGGAAACGCTACATTTTGTAGGTATTATTTCCACTTTAACAATGTGTATAGTTTATATCGACATTTATGTCAACTCACACCTTTATAGGTACTGGTCCAACCTGAGGAACCTGGTGATATCACTGCTGGACAGTGTGAAATCTATCGACAGTCTCTTGTTCTATATATATACAGGTACTGGTCCCATCTGAGGAACCTGGTGATTTCACTGCTGGACAGTATGAAATCCATCGTCAGTCTCTTGTTCTAAATATATATAGGTACTGGTCCCATCTGAGGAACCTGGTGATATCACTGCTGGACAGTATGAAATCCATCGTCAGTCTCTTGTTCTATATATATATATAGGTACTGGTCCCACCTGAGGAACCTGGTGATATCGCTGCTGGACAGTATGAAATCCATCGTCAGTCTCTTGTTCCTCCTCTTCCTCTTCATTCTGATCTTCGCCTTGCTGGGAATGCAGCTCTTCGGTGGAGAGTGAGTACCTTGCATTTGGTAAAATGACGATTTTCAAAAATAATTGTCAAAGTTTAAACAAAAATAAGATTGTGTTAAAAGAGCGAATAAACACTCCTGACTAAGACAAATGTTTAAAATATTAATTCATTCGCGGATAATCATCATTCGGACACAGTTAAATAATAAAGCGTTTGCAACGCTTTCCCTCTAGAATTTAGAAAATACTTTGAGTACTCAGATATTGTTTAGGTTTTGTTATGAAATAGTAAAGCCTGCGTGGCGAAGTGGTAGCGCATTTATCCGTTTACCACTCAGATATCCAATTTTTGCGAGTCTGGAGTCCCTTAGAAAGTCATATAAAAATGAATACTTTTCGTACTAGATTCGAGTTTTAAAGTCTTCATTTTTTCCCCCTAAGGTACTGCTGAGCAGCAAACAGCATAAAACCTTAACAGTCTGCGAGTTACTCTCAGGCTGTTCTGGTTTTATCCTGGTTTAATATAGCAATTTTCACGTTGCTTATGGGCTGGAAAGGGTTATACAGCGAAATGTAACGTTTCGATTACAGTTGAGAATATACTTCCCTAATCTTATAAACCAATTATACGCAATATGATGTTTTGAGTGAGTACTTTTAAGAATAACATAAACAAGTCTAACGATTCGAGCAAATCCAATAGAATACTGTAAATAAAGAATCTTTTATAGTGTATCAATATTTTTGGAAACCTTACTTCGCGTGGTTTTGTGGATACGGTGTCTTGTTAGCGATCAGAAAGGTACTGGGATTCTATGTATAGAGAATAACAGGTTACTGTCCTATCGAAGTGTAATATATCAGATGTGGATTATAATAGAAGAACGGCGAGGCTTACCGTTGCTATTTTTATTTGTGCTTACGATAGGGCGGTAACCTGTTTTTCTGTGTTTCATAGCTCTACGTACCTTTGTTTTAAAGAAATAATGAAATGTAATCGCTACGACGCTGCATTTTAGCGGGAATATAAGATTAGATTAAGATTGAGATTGAGACTTCTCAACTCTTATTTAAGTCATACACTTGAACGATAAACACATATTATCATGCATGTTGTAATCATGCTTTTATCACATGCTATACCTTGTTTTCAATGTAATACAGACATTATGTATTTTTTTTATATTACACATGTGTAATACAACATTTTTTAAGCGTTTTCATTGGCTTTAGTATCAATAACTTACCAATCGCATGGCTTTATTTTGGTGAAATGACGTCGTCAACATGAAATGACGTCACGATAGTAAACAACTTTTAGATATATCAGCATTGTTTGGTCAATTAAGATGTATTTTATTTAGTTTAAAAGCATGTGATAAAAAAAAACATCTGACACTCGTTGTCATATCACACCATATTTTATTAAACTCGTCCAGGAAATTCGTTAGTAAGGTCGCCACAGGCTCGCTTACTAACAAAATTCCTGAACTCGTTTAATTAAATATGGTATGATATGACAACTCATGTCAGATACTATATGTCTGTACATATCTGTTTATGTTGTTAAGCTTATTCAAGCCCTTCTTAAAATGTTTCAAGGATGAATTTTGAGGATGGCCGACCGAATAGCCACTTTGATTCGTTCATCCGAGCTCTTCTCACAGTGTTTCAAGTAAGGAGTTGTGTTGATTTTTTTAAAAACGTTCTTAATAATTTATTGAGAAGCTCAGGAAAAAAAGAGTGTTTTTTTTATTAATTATTAATTAAAAAAACTGATTATTCGCTTTTTAATTAAGACTATTGAATTTATGAAAAATGGCTTCATATCATTTTTTCAAGTAAATAAATAAACTGTTTTACTGTTTCTGCCAAGCGTTTATAAAAAAAAAATCATATTTTAAGTGAAAACATTTGATAAAGAAGCAATGGCATGCCCGAAAAATATTGTTAAAAAAAACACAATATATTGACGTTACCAAATAGGATGGGTAGTTTTAATATATATATATATTTATTATTATCAAAATAGCTAATGACAAACAACAAAGATACGTACCAAGATATGAAAAATTAAAAATAGTGAAGGGACAAATCAAGAGAACATCACTCAACAACAAAATGGCATATTCAGATCAAACGTTTACATACATGACATATGCATATAGCTCTTAATTGCGGTTGGTTTAAACAATATTTATTTAGCTATTCTTATATCATGAATGCAATATATAACAATACAAGTATACAAGCTTCTAGCTGGACGAAATATGCTTAACATAAGGACTGCAAAGTGTACCTTAACAGAATTGTGGAAAAAACTCGAGCCTTGTGCTATGTCTCTCTTCTGTCATTTGGAAATACTGCTGATAAGGTGTAAACAATTGAGCATATAACTACAATATACATAATGTCGAAACAATGAATGGTAACGAATATAAGTAGATATAAGTATACAGTATAGGAATGAAAAATGATAAAGGAAAAACAAATAATACAAACAATATGATTATGGTTGCAGATTCTTACCGGCGAAGACTGGAACGAAGTGATGTACAGCGGTATCAGGTCAGGCAACGACAACGGCTATGGCATGGTGTATTGCTCGTACTTCATCATTCTCGTCGTGTTTGGAAACTGTATCCTATATTTAGTGTAGGATGTTATAAACGGCCAATTAAGCTGAATGTCCTGTAACTTAAGACGTAAATAAAATTTATTTAACAAGCAACATGATTATCATGAATATGAATAGTATTAACAATATATAATTTTTACATTAAACATTTCGATTTAAGATTTAACATTTAATAAACATAACTTGATCCAAAAGTAAATAGCCGCCAGCTTAAATGGCAGTTAATTTTAAAGCAAATCGTCACTTCGCGTGTTGAGCTCCAAAAGACAAGTTTGAGCGCAACATTGCGTTAAGGTACTATGCCCATGAACATTAGACATATTTAAATTAAAGTTAAAAGCTGTGATATATTTGCAAACAGAATATTTGTGTTATAAAAAAAATTAGAAACATTGAAATTATTGTGATAGCAATATGGATAACTGTGAATTTAAGCAAATCCTGGTAAAACATACTTAAGAATATTCGAGAAATCTAGACAAATTTAGCACACACATCACATAAGTGCCTTGACCCCCATGAAGACACTCTTCTGAATGTGTTCCTTGCTATCGCCGTGGACAACCTGACCAACGCCCAAGAACTGTCAGCAGACGAGGAGGAAAATGAGGCCGCCAGAGAAGAGGTAATACTACGATGCTAAACGAGGGAACCTTATTTCTTTCACTTGTTCATATGTTAGAATGGTTATCACCTACTGTAATCCCGATGATGACATTTGTCTTTCGATTTTCTTTGTTCAAATTTTATATAGCAATATTATTAATCGAAGATAATTTACAAAGCAGAACAAGAATGTCGGTGATCCCCATACTCTTTTTACTTGATAAGACCAATGCTAAAGAAGGAAACCTTCTTTTTTTCACTTGTTCATATTTTAGCTTGGTGATCACCGACTGTAATCCCAATGATTGCATTTTCCGTTCGATTGTATTTGTTGAAAATGTATGAAGCAATATTTTAAGTCGATACAAACTGGGACAAAACTGTCGGTGTTTACCATACACTTTTTACTTGATTAGAAATAAACTTGGGTCTTGCTAAATTCACCTTATATCTGTATGACGTCAATCGAAATTTACTTATTAATTTTTTTATTAAAAAAAAGTTAAATTTAGAATTGTGATGTACGTTGACGTCATGCAGAGTTTTCAGTTGTGTCTATTTGTAGAGGTTGTAGGTGTCTTTTTAACTCACAATGATGTTGTATGCTTGAATTCACTTCAATCTCGAGATGTTCTAGTTAAACTGTTTAATCGTTTTAATTAAATTTCTTCAGCACAAATAATAACACTAACTGCATAGCCGACGGGTAACATATTGAAAATAATGAATTTTATTCCATCCATACCCTAACAAAATGTTTTTACTATTTTACCTTCATATATATATTCTTTGGTAGTACAATTCCATATACAGCTAATTTGGCAATCACTCTATCACAAGGATTTGCACAATTGTGATAAAATGTTTGCATTCTTCTTTAATGCAGTGTTTTTATTACTATCGCATACGCATTTAGTTTAAACATGCCACTTTTGTAAGTATGCATGGGTGTGATACTTCGAGGTAACTTAGAAACAGTCCTTCACAAAAATAATGAACCAATACGTTTTCCGATGCCGCATATTTGTACCTATATGTATGCTTATTTATTGTGGTCTTCACGAGAATGTTTTTTATATTTTCAACAAAAGATGATGACACTTTACAACGACATACCTATCAATATGGTAACTGCTTATCTGTCGGTCTGTCCGTACAGTGATGTTGAAAGCATGTGCATTGTTTCATAAATGGGCCTCGCTCTGTGAAAAGCGGGTTTAATACATTCGCGTCAAATGTCGTCACAGATTAGCATGTGCAGTCCACATAGGCTAATCAGCTACGACACTTTACGCTTTTATGATATTTATTGTTTAAAGAATCAAGTTTAGGCGGAAATTGTCGTGCCTGATTAGCCTGTGCGAATTGCACAGGCTAATCTGGGACGACACTTTACGCACAGACTTTTAACCCCTCTTTTCAAAGAGCTATGCTCATTAATGTTTCGTTAAACGTTTTACGGTTTACTTTTTACCATGTTTAGTAATGTGTATCCAATATTTCTTTTAATAAATAGTGCATAATTTATACATCGTCCTCTTAGTTTGATAACAAACCATGTATAATTTATATTGTATACACATATACAACAATATTGTAAAAGTACTCTATGTTTATATACAGTATGTTTAATAAATTTCTATTGTTTAGGTGTAATTATATTTCATTGAGTATATAATGCAAACAACAATATAATCTTTGTAGAATAAAATGTATACAAAAATATAACAACATTTAATCCGTACCATTTATTATGATATTAAAATGAATTGTTAAAGAACAAACAGCATACGTATATGCTTTTGTTAGCGAAAACACGGTCGTTACAATATTCGCATATATGTACCATTAATATCGTATAGGAAAATATCAATATTGTTAGTATGTGTCTCATTAAATATTCTCATTTAACAGTTTTGATTGAACTATTGCATTTGTTTCAATACATGAAGTAGTTTTGTTAAATCCGTAGTACCCAAGACTGCTATACTACTTTATGTTAGTTCAAAGTTGTATTTATATTGCCCCTTTTGTCATGTAGAAAATATTACTAAAACATAAGTCTCGACTGCACACGTTGGAAAAAAATGGTATTATGATAATGCAATATTCAAAGTGTGATGTAACCGTATGAGTAATACTTTGTGTTTGCAATTGTTTTTGGAGGATATAAATGATATACATATTTCGTATAATTTTACCATTGCATGGTTTAAATATACCAAGTTAATGTTGTCCTCAGTAAAATTAATTTTTGTTTGTGTATACAATTGCATTTCTTCCGACTTCACTACATGTATAATGATAGTAAGTAATGTAGAGTATTATGTACCTGCATTTTTGCCCAATATTTAACTACGATATTATATGTTCATTGTTTATTGTGCACATCTTCGTAGACAGCATTTATGTTGATGATACCGACGAGCCTTAGAGACTATTATACAGTATAATACATAATGAATTTACTTTACTGTTTATGCAGCCTGCCCCAATATAGTTTCATATACAGTAATTATGTCAGTTATACGAGTGCCCATTTAGGACTACTTTTAAATAAAAAGTTACGTACCTTGTACGATGGCTTCCTCTCAGAAAACGCTCAAATTTGGCATTGAACATTAAAGACTTGCGTATTAATCTTTTATATAATTTTATTCATAAAAAAGCAATGATAGCTCGTTTACCAAGGCACCTTAAAAACAATTATTGTATTGCTGGTTTGAACAATAAAGAATAGTTTGCATATTAAAGACTATAAGTAAATTGCTATTATTCATAATCAAAATTATTATTTAATTTCTAGTTTGCACATTAAAGGCTATCATTAAATTGCTAGTTTACACATTAAGGCTATAATTTAATTGCTAGTTTACACATTAAGCTATAATTAAATTGCTAGTTTACACATTAAGGTTATAATTAAATTGCTAGTTTACACATTAAAGACTTTTATTAAATTGCAAGTTTAAACATTAAAGACTTTTATTAGATTGCTAGTTTACACATTAAAAACTTTTATTAATTTGCAAGTTTACACATTAAAGACTTTTATTAAATTGCTAGTTTACACATTAAAGACTTTTATTAAATTGAAAGTTTTAACATTAAAGACTGTCATCATATTACTAATTAACAAATATTATAAATTGCTAGTTTATACATTACAAACTATTATACCATTGCTAGTTTGCAGATTAAAATATATTATTACATTGTTAGTTTACACATTAAAGACTTTTATTACATTGATTGCATATTAAAGACTATTATTACATTGATTGTTTGCACATTACAGACTATTATTACATTGATATTTTGCATATTAAAAACTAATATAAAATTGATAGTTTGCACATTAAAGATCATTATTACATTTATCTGTTGCACGTTAAAGACTATTATTACATTTATAGTTTCCACATTAAAGACAATTTTTATATTAATAGTTTGCACATTAAAGACTATTATTACATCGATATTTTGCACTTTTAAGCTATTATAAAATCTAAAGCTTGCACATAAAAGACTATTATTACATTGATAGTTTGCACATTAAAGACTATAATCACATTTATAGTATGCACATTTAAGAATGTTTTTGTACCTTGCACCTTTCTTTCCTCATAGAAAGCAATGATGTTCCTGACAGAGCATCATCACTCAGACGTATGTTAATCAGTCAGTGTTTCCCCGCCTTTGTGTGTGTGGACATATCGACCCATTGGTGCAAACAGGTACCACGTGACATTAAAATTAAATGTCACATGGTACCTTTTTGTTTGCTCCAAAAGGGCGATATAATGTAATGTATAACTAGAACATAAAATGTATATATAGTCTATGCAAATAACCAGTGCTGTTCGTTTGTTCCTGCATTTTCCGTTTGCTGCGGAGTTAATGTTACTTTGCATGATGGCTTTCCCCCAATATACACGTGTGTTGCATAGTGTTATATGGTGGAATACTATGTTCAGCATATAAATAACGTTGTGGCAATAACACAGAAGCGATATATGTACAATATAGTGGTGAATTCCTTTGTTGCATGTGTTTGTTATTTTTTCTACTTATCTAAATAATTAAGTATAATGCATAAAATATATTGCATTAAAATATCGCCTACAAGAGATCTGTTATTACATAGTATATTAAGCATTCACACCAATAAGAATCCGATTGATTTTTTGTAATAAAAAATGGCATCATAGAAGGAGAAGCTAACCCTATACATAAGACAGTTTTGTTTGCTATGCTTCCTTCCTGCTGGTTTTGTAGCAATGTGATCTAACCAGAGAAACCCAAAGACTGCACATTGACATGAGAAGGAAATAAATAAGAGAAAGAAATAAGAGAAAGAAATAACAAAAGAAGGCTAAATAGCTGATTGTAGCGCAATATCTATGATAACATGAACAAAGCAATATTTTAGATAATGAGCTAAATTCAAATATAAAAATAGATATTTTGCATGAATTTTAAGCACTTTCTTATGTTTGCACTTACTTTCTTTCAATTTTTCACCTTCTACGAAGTCTTGTAGCATTAGGATCCGATGGATCCTGTAAAAACGTAATGACATGTCTGATGTATGCATAATCATTTTATAATCCTTTTAGAAACGAGAAGAAATTGGACGAGCGATGGAAAATCATTTCCAACCAGGAACCGTTCCTCCGATGGTCAACATCTGTCCACCTTCGCCGCAAAATAACGACGAAACCGCAACCAAGATCGCGAACTTTAACTAGTGAGTGTTTCTTTTTTATTATTCATTTTAAAGCATACATTGTATATATACATGTATTCCATTTGTAAACAATCGTCCTAACAAAGTATACAAAATATGCCTTTAATGTTTTAGACCTTGGTTCGGAACAGTTATGTAAGTGACAACAGTGTGTTTCTGCTATATAAAAGTATAAAAGTGGACTAGTATTATGGAAATTTAATACGATTCCATTTTGTTAAATAGGTATTTCCAATTTAATTCATGCGCTTGGAATATATTTTGTCATTTTATTAGTTAGTATTTCTTTGTGCTTACTGTTACAATAATACCATCCAAGTAACTTTCATATAGTTCAAAGACTTAAAGAGGATTTAAAAAATAAAATAAAAAAAAAAAAAAATATATTACATATATCGATGGACCCTAATATTACGGTCTGTACTAGTATGTGTTTGTGTTTGCTGGGAATTGTATTATTGCAACTAGGAACTATCAATTCGTGTCAGGTCCTATATATATATGTCATCTGTTTTGTTTGCGTTATGCCAATACTAAATCATCCTATCGTGTTTGAGCCTTCAAGACATTCCAAAGAACTCAACAAAGTTTCATTTGTAGTATATCTTTCAGTCCACGAGGAAAAGTGGACGCGAACATAAGTCAAAACAACCTGAAAGACAACCTTAGGAAGGACCTGGCTCTGACAGGCGGCGTGGGTCGCCCAGCCACACCACAAACCGCCCGACCAGAGGAAGGTACGTGTCATCAATATTTAGTAATTTGTAAAGAAAATCAAACTTGTGAAGAACTTAATAATATGTGAATTCAATTTATTTATCATCTGTATATGTTAATCGAACAAAACTTTTTATAATAGTTGCATATTGTATTAATTGTGAAAAATATTATAATAGTATGCATGATAATCTGTACGCAATCTATGTGATACTTAGCTTAAAGAACTTGTATTAACTTTCACATGAAAATATGCACATATGTATTTAACTATTTGTAAGTGATAAAAACTGTAAAGTTTATGTCGAAATACAACGACCTATATTGATAGAGCACGTTAGGAGATTTTGTGTACGAAATTTAGACTACAGGTATTCAGTATCAAACTGTATTTTTGGTCAAAGCACATCTTTTGTATAGGTTGCTTCAAGCGATATTATGAATCTTTGTTGCAATCTATAATTTATTCTGCACATATTTTCAACGTTTTCCCCATGTATTATTATATAACAATGTACCAATGTCAAATACACCGCTAACAAAAATGATTAATTCGCTTAAGTGACCTGTACATGCTTTCAATCATCGTTTGTGTTATTTCATGGGTGTTATTTGTTGCTGTTTTTTTATTTTTACAGCGTCAACAAGAAGTAACAGTATGGAGATGCCCAGACAGAATACCAACACTAGCCAGGAGCAAGGGGGATTCGGTCAGCCCAAACCGATGCTGCCGTATAGCTCAATGTTCATTTTCAGTCCGACAAATCCGTAAGTTAATATTTGCGTTCTATGTCTCAATATTGAATATTTCTTTATCTTATCATTATTCAGTATAACAATATTGACGATCGAATGACTTAAATATAATTCAAGCTATTAACTTTAAACTATATTTATATTGTTGACGTCCTATTTAATGTTAATTACAATTGGTTATAACCAAAATATCATTATGTCTGTAAGCGTCAAATGTTTCGTTTATCTTGTTTTTATTTGATTATAATTATCGGAATAAACGTTTTTACCGACTATAAGTAGATCTATGGACCATAACTATTTTAACCAACATAATTATATCATTGTTCTCAGCGTTCAATGTTTCTGACATTTCATCTTCAACATCTGCCACTTTGATGTCTTTATCATTATTGTCACTGAAGCTCTTGCCATAGAAATATAATCTCATACTCGTTTATCAAATTTTCAGCCTTCAACTGTTCTGTGTTTCATCTTAAACATCCGATACTTGTATCACCATGACTGTCATTGAATATCTTATCACGACAATACGATCTTATCACGACTATATAATAATCAACTTTATCAATACCTCGTTTTTGCAGCGTTCGTCGGTTCTGCCATTTTGTTGTCAACCTCCGCTATTTTGACATCTTCATCATGATCGTGATCAGCGCCAGCAGCATTGCCTTGGCCGCTGAGGACCCTGTCAATGAGAACTCCTACCATAACACGATCCTCAACTACTTCGACTACGTGTTCACCGGTGTCTTCACGATAGAACTTCTTCTGAAGGTTCTTCAATAATATCTAACTTTATGTAACTGTATGACATCTAGCTGTAAATGAACCAACAAGTTATCAAATAGATATAACTTTTAATTTATTGCAAATCGTACAGTGAAATTGGCTTTAAATTTAGAAAATATATATGCCCGTGTTTGTATCCTCACAAACGCAATTTGAGATGGGATATACTTGAGGCACACTGTCGGTCGTTTTCTCGGTTGGTATGTCGGCAAGTCCGTGTAAAATGGTATTAGTTATTTGGAGAGAACTATTTCCACATTCATCAGGCGATTCAATAGAAACTTCAAATATTTTATTTAAATGAAATATGAATGTATTATATAAGACATATGTTGTTATCCAATGATCCCTCATTCCTAAGCAATTTACCATTAAGCATAGCTGAAAGTACGCTGTAAAGGTATAAGTCACATTGGCGGCATAGATCTAAGTTTTACATTCGTTTAGACGTCTTTATTAATTGCAAATAAAATCTTTAATGTATTGCTGGATTCTAGAGAATAAGGTTTCATTCTAAAACCGATTGTTAGTCCTATATATGGCCTGCTGAATATATTGTACATATAATTTAAACAATATATACCAGAACAATCTTCACTCTTTCCTGATATATTTCGCCTTAGTAGGCTTTTTTTAAAGTTAGTTTTTACAAATGGACTACATTTTCTTTATGTTACTCAACAAAACAATTGTATAACGACTTCTAAAAGCAAATAAACATGAAACATATATCAGGAAAGAGTGAAAATTGTTCTTTGTCAATTTACTAATATCCCTACTGGATACGAAACTGAGTATTAATATATACCAGATTGTCGACTTGGGCATCATCCTGCATCCGATGGCATATTTCCGTGATCCATGGAACATTCTGGACGCTACAGTAGTAATATGTGCTTTGGTGGCCTTCTTTTTTACGTAAGTACCTGTTTTATTTCGTTGTTGTAATATTTTATAACGAAGTTGTCAGCTCTATATGATGTTTATGCGGTATTGTGATTCCCCTCCATGTTTCCTTCATTGAGCTTCTTAAGACAATATCTTTATATTGATGCTCGTTATATTTGCGATGACATTGAACATATTCTTGCATTACATTTACATTACATTTATGGTACCATTATTTTTGTAGAGCGTATATTTATTATGGTAGCATGCAGGGTTTTTAAGATGCAAAATAAAACCCAAATCTGTCCATATTTTCCTCAAACATGCAGTTTTCGCTTGTAACCATTACATTTCACGTTTCTTATAAAGTGTTACAGACAGGTAGAGTATAAACCAAATAAAATAATGATTATTCATCTTCAAATCCCTTAGAAATTATATTCCATACAACCTCATTTCTTTTTGTTTCAAAAACGGCTTGATAAATATAGCCCTACCTCAAAGTTGGTCATATTCTAGTCGTATGAATTAGACATTGAATTCGAATTTCGATTTAGGGCTCGCTAAAATTCTAGTATATTAACCATTTTAAAGTATTTGCACATGGTCCAACTTGTTTTGCTAGACGTATTCTTATGGCACATCAATTTCAATATACTTCATGCAAAACAAAACCTCTTTTACGAATGTTTTAGTTTCGTTCAGTTATCCTTTGAAGCTTTTAACTAATTTTTAAGCGTTTTAATATATGTTTATAAATATGATGTATTCATGTTCGAGATCACTTTATGATCTTGATTTGCCATGTATAATCGTCTAAACAAGAAAGTATACCATGTGTTCGTTTATTGTGATTGATGTCATCTTAAAATAAGTATGTTGTGTTTGTTTGTCCACAAGTGAAGGATCATTTTAAACACATAATGTGTTTCAATTTATAAAAAATAACTTTAAATGAAAGCTGAAATTAGTTCGAACGTTTCAAGCGGACATTATTTCCAAAACGCCTTTTATGGCAGATTAAAAACGAATGTTAATAATCAAAGCCGTGTATTTGTACAAGAGACGTATGGATTCCCTGTAGTATATACCTTTGATAATTACTGATGCTAAATGTGTTTAAGAACAATAACAAACTGACCGTTTATGTTTTTATTCATCTAGATCCGCAAATGTGTAAGCTTTCTAACGTTAACTAACACTCTGTAATCAAACTAATACCCACATAAAGCTATATCATCCTAGAAGTACTCTTTCCGGGGGCTTTTCCAAAAGGCTTTGACTGGTGATAGATCGTATAAAACTGGGAATATTAAGCATATGTAGCAAAATATGGTATTCATTTGTGTTTTTATGTTGAGCTTAATTAGTTATATATAAACTGTTAAACACCTTTTTCAATTATATCAATATATGCGTGTATTTAAATGGTACACACTGTAAGGAAAATTGTATAAATTAATTGTTGACAAAATGAAATCAACAATAATAAAAAAAAATCCCGTGTATGTGGTATAACAAATCTCACATACATTCTATGAAGATGCATTTAGTTTAAAAAAATAACAATTGAACTGTTATGACGTATTGATTTAAAAGAATATAGTGTGTTACATGAAATACACCCATGTGGCCATGTGGTAATAAATATGGTTTGTGTTCAATAACTCATGTGTGAAAAAATGCTTTGCTTTGCTTTGGTGATTAACTATGTTGTGCGACAAAGATTCCTTTTCATTTTGTTATAAATTGAAAATAAATGTGCGCCGATCAACTAAGAGAGTTTTTTACGTTATTTCAATAGTGCATGATAAAATGATAAGGACCTGTTTGGTGAATTATTAACCTTATAATCATTTATTTCCAAAATCATAAATTCGCATTAAATACATTTTTAAACGGATGCAAATTATTTTACTTTGAAATGTTTAAAACATTTGTTCGAGAAATGTTTTTGATCAGTTTATATAAGGCAAGTATGTTATTTCAAATAAAATCACCAATTACATCATAATACTATTCTTGCGCTTTATTGGCTTTTGTTATATATTTATTTTGATTTTAAGACTGAACAATTCGCAAACGTTTGGTGATGTGTTACAAAGGTTCCATTTCGGCGATATATGTAAATCACAAAAACACTTACAGTTGATGGAATTTATTTGAAAAGAGCTGTGCTCATTAAATGTTTGCGATATGTTCTTTCAATTCTAACATGATGAAACAATGACAAAGTCTTACATTTACTCTTTTGCAAAAAGATTGTACACGCATTGCACAATGCTTTGTGAGGGTTGAATAAATCGATCATTCTGATGAGATGTAACCTTTATGGTAGAAATTTATTTTACATACTGGGCTTAATCTTAAAATCGGTTTGCCTCAAACCGGTTTAAACCCCTAATGCTTTGCATATAGCGCTTCAAGGCAGTGGTCCCAGGTTTGATCAGTGTATCTTTATAATTGGTGTTATGTTACAAACGTAGTGGATAAAAGCACACGAATTTCTCTCCTGGAGTTTCATTATTTACTTAATGGTTCATGCATGCCTTGCATGGACATGGATATTATTTATAACAAATATCATGGCATATTATAGTATGGTAACATACCATCAAGACAATCATGTTAGAATATTTTGTAGTTTTAGTATAACGGTGTAACATATTTATTTATTGTTCGAGATGTATTTACTTTATTTAGAAATGCAAAAATGTTGAGGTAAGTTCCTTCAATAAAGTTCTTGCTTGGACGTAGCCTACAAATTGTTACATGAGTCTGACAATAGATGTTCCATGTTTTAATAATATGTAAATGTTGGTTGAACAGAAAGTACATGTGAAGTGAGTTCAACATATCAACTCTTTCTAATAAATCAATATTATGTATTTAATTATGTGTATATTTTCTATTATAAGTGACGTCTTAGATCTGAGGTATTTATTAGTGCGCAAATTTGCATCCGAATCACAGATCATCCGAATGCAGTCGTACTTTATGAACAGTTCACCATTGCAAGATCTTTTCGTTATTGTCACAATTGTTTTGTAAACATTGCACGATTATGATTTTTTTTTACCAGTTTCAAGTTTTGTTTGCAAGCTGTGTTTTCTAATCTAACATTTATAAGTATATCGTCACCTCCCCGCGAAAATGGCCAACCTCAATATTTACAGGTTTTCAGGAGAAGGAAAACACTTCATATTTTCTTTAAAAATTACAGAATTAAGCTAAAACTTTGCATGATGACTTTTTAAATTTCCCTACAGGTGTTATAAAGTTTAAAGTGAGTGTGACTTTTTTTTGAAAAAAATATGAGAAAATTGTCTAGCTCAAGCTTTGACTCAAGCTTAAAGCGCTTGAGTAAGACAATTTTCTCATATTTTTTTCATCCGCCGCATTTACTTTGGAAATTTTCGCACACATTCACATGGGTATAACTTTGTAAGCCGATTGGATAGGACCTTGGAATTCTTCGCGGGAGAAGCGGGCCGTTTCCACCTTTGTAAAAATGTAAAAACACGTTTTCGCGCCAAAACTGGCCATTTTCGCGGGGAGGTGACGATATGCATGTTATAGTGTTAGCGAATCCGTGATACTGTTGTAGATGGAAACATTTTTCTGACTGGTTTCTCTTCAAAAGGGCCGTGAACAGTTTAATCATTAACAATTAATAAGTTACACAAATTGACATTACCAATCAAACCAGTCCATATCAAACAAAGCGTGTGTTAAACGAAAAGTATACAATGCTTTAATCACAGCATTTTACTATTAGTAAGGAAGGTATGATTTCCCAGGTTTGTTTAATAGTATAGGTTAAGAGTTTGAACAGTCAGGAGCCAACGAGTGTGGTTGGTATACGATTCCCTAGGTCAAGAGTCCTGGTCCCCAATTTTTCAAACGCATTTCAAACGCATTTAATCTCTGTACGGTTCCATCACTTTGTATTTATTTAAAAACGAAAAAAATGACGACATCTGTCTGCTTGTGGTACTTTCTGTTGTTGCAATACACTGATTTATTGTTCAGTACAACATACAATAATAGTTACTGAAATTTAACCGGCTAAAATATGCAAACAAAAGAACAGTTACTCGTATAGCTATAGCAATTACCCTGAATCGGGTCAAGCAACTTGTTGCTTGAAAGGTAAAAGCCAATAAGCATCACAAAACACTGCGAGGGAGTGTTTTACTGATACATTTTATGTGAGGAAATATTTAAATGTTACATTTTCTGTGAGAAATAGTTGTACTGATACATTTTGTGTGAGGAATTTTTTTATTGATAAATTTTGTGTGAGGTATTGTTTTATTAATACATTTTCTTTGCGACATTGTTTCACTGATACATTTTCTGATAGAAATTGTGTAACTGATACATCTTCCTGAAAAAAAAAAACCAATGCCACCACGCCAAACTAATTTTTTTACTTCCTAGGTTTGTAACAATGTCTTGTGCATTTAGAAGTGACGGTTTAGCATTTTTGGGTTTGATAACACTGTTTATGATAATGCGATAATTTACAATAACACAGACTCATAAACAAATGCATGTAGATGCACAGTATGTGTATGCATTAGATCAGATTACCGTAGAAAAAGTAACGGCGTAAGCTAAAATGATTTCAGTTTGAGCGACACGCAGATGCTATGCACGTGACATTATAACTTGAACGGATGACCTAAATACTGACATCAAAAAGCAAATCGTCGTACTTATCCCATTTTAACGTACCATGAAAAGCTTTTAACTCTGAAAATATTGCATAGTTTACGAATGGTTTGAATAAGTTCTTCGCAATAAAACATTTTTCAAATACACTTTACAGAGATAATCAAAGCATTAAAAAGCTCAAACTGTTTTCATTTTCAGCTATCTTTAAACTAAAAACAAAGAATTGATGGAATGTCAACTGCACCTATATAGCAAAGTGTGTGTTTTATCTTCTTAAACAACGGATAAAAAATCTAATGAAAGCAAAAACTAACCAAACGCTTATCCTATTATTATGTGTCTATTATAACTCTGCTCTCTCCGTCTGATTTAATTATTATTTGCGTAAAAAATCTCATTGCGTATACACGTGTTGTGCTTATGAGAAGAACAATGTCGCACATTTTTCATGTTGAACATTTTCTTTACAGCGACAACGCGGGTAAAAACCTTAATACCATAAAATCCTTGCGAGTGTTACGTGTTCTCCGACCCCTTAAGACCATCAACAGAGTTCCAAAGCTAAAGGTATGATATAACGAAGTTAAAGGTATGATATAACCCAGTTAAAGGTTTGATATAACGAAGTCAAGGCTATGTTATAACGAAGTCAAAGGTATGATGAAACGAAGTCCAAGGTATGATATAACGAAGTCAAAGGTTTGATATAACGAAGTTAAAAGTATGATATAACAAAGTTAAAGGTATGATATAACAAAGTTAAAGGTATGATGTTACGACGTTAAAGGTATGATATAACTAAGTTAAACGTTTTAATGTAACTAAGTGAAAGGTATGATATAACGATGTGAAAGGTATGGTATAACGAAGTTGAAGATAAAATATAATGAAGTTAAAGGTATGATGTCACGAAGTTAAAGATATAATATAACGAAGTTAAAGGTATGATGTAACGAAGTTAAAGATAGAATATAACGCAGTTAAAGATATGATGCAACGAAGTTAAAGATAGAATATAACGAAGTTAAAGGTATGATGTAAAGAAGTTAAAGGTATGGTATAACGAAAATAAAGATATGATGTAACGACGTTGAAGGTATGATAAAACTAAGTTAAAGGTATGATGTAACGAAGTGAAAGGTATGATATAACGATGTTAAAGGCATGATGCAACGCGGTAAAAGGTATAATAAAACAAAGTTAAAGGTATGGTATAACGAAGTTAAAGGTATGATATAACGAAGTTGAATTTATGCTTTAACGAAGGTAAAGGTATGATGTAACGAAGTTAAAGGTATGATATAACAAAGTTAAAGGTATGGTATTACTGATAATCAAAGTTGTAATTCCTTTGGCTTTTAAAGACTTCTCTCGCAGTAGCAAACTCTTCTAATTATTGTGATATTGAAGCTTTATGAAGAAACAGAGCGTGCAGAAATAGCTAGTTTCTTTTGCATGCATAAAGTCTGACAAAGAATTAGAGTAAAATCCTTAAGTTGTTAATAGTTTGAGACTCGTGCATTTTATTAAACGAAACATTAAAGGAAACAATACATTAACTGATTGGAAAGAATTCCAAGCTCGAGTAAGAAGTTACCCACGCGCACAGACCAAGAGCGTATGTATTTTCTGCGGTCCTGGCGACTAGGTAAAAAACAAATACACATTCAAACCTTAGTCCTCCAGCACTTTACAATGAACAACATGCAAACGTTTATGTATTGTTCAGTACGATATCCATTTTTGCTTTTGCAATTGTTAGCAAACTATGTTTTAAAATATGGTTTAAGTGTTAACCCATGTCGTAACTGAAAATGTTGGTCATGTAATTATCACAACTTACATCATATTACGTAATGCAAATTTGGGGAAGGGGGTATACGTCACGTTTATGACAAGCTCTACTCGTATCAGTTTTGATTGCACCATGAATTGTCGCCTTTAATTTCAGGCCGTATTCGACTGCGTTGTGAACTCCCTACAGAACGTGTCCAACATTCTGATCGTCTATACACTCTTTAACTTCATCTTCGCCATCATCGCTGTCCAGCTGTTTAAGGGCAAGTTCTTCTACTGCACCGACGAGTCCAAAGAAACTAGGGAGGAATGCATGTACGTGGAACAAACACCATTCATAGAATTGAACACACACCATTCATAGAAAAAAACGAACAAACCTTATTTTTTAATTTTGTTTTACGAATAAATCATTTACCGTTAATCTTGCCACATTATTCACGTGCTAAAATGTTCACTAACTACATAAACAAAAACTAAAGGAACCCATAATGTTCAAAAACGTATTATTTTGCGCAAAGTTATTCAAGTGTATGAATTATTCTTACAAATATTTATCACGTCTATATTGTTGTATTTTATGGTGTCCTTAATTCTGACTTGGTTACTCATCCAGT
The DNA here is from genome assembly GCA_007657795.1 of Dreissena rostriformis. Classification (NCBI taxonomy): domain Eukaryota; kingdom Metazoa; phylum Mollusca; class Bivalvia; order Myida; family Dreissenidae; genus Dreissena; species Dreissena rostriformis. The sequence goes on from VMBQ01003198.1 coordinate 69,990, forward strand.
ATTTATCCTTTTACTTGTAAGTGATGATCATTGTCTTATACATTTCTTCAAACCAAAAGACACATAGATTGAAATAACAAAATATGAATAGTACTATTCGTCCGAAATCAGAATGAAAATAAATGGATATGTCTTTGCCTAAGTAGATATACATTACCACGCTGTATCCGAACTCAGAGCGAGTTAGTCAAGGGACATTATACATACCTATGCCTTTAGTGTTAAAAGTCGTTTCATCTTGTCACGTCCAGGGGCCAGTATTTCTCCTACAAAAAAGGCCCTGCTCCTGAAGTGAAAGATCGACAGTGGCTTCGTCAGGACTTTCATTATGACAATGTGGCGGCGGCAATGTTAACTTTGTTCACTGTCACAACAGGCGAGGGATGGCCAGCGTGAGTCGTTGTTGTATTTTCATTTCGCCCCATTTTTTCGCAAAAAGGTACCACGTGACATATAATTGTTATGTCACATGGTACCTTTTTGCACTAATGGGGTGATTTTTCCTTTATTTCCAAATGTTTTTCTCTAAAGGCATGTTTAGTTAAGTTTAAAACAATATATTTTAGCTCGATGTTATCAAAAGCCTTAGGCCTTTTGAGGAACTATGTAGTCCTTTTCTTGGGAAGAATCAGTAATAAGTGTCGATAAAGGTAACTTTGAGAAGGTTGTTAAAAAAGTCGGACGTCCAGAATGTATATCAAGTGGTTAACAACATACATGTGTATATATTTTTAAAAAAAATGAAATAAGCGCCTGCCGATTGTTAGCATAAATGGAGTTTTCGGAAAATCCATGTTACAAATTTAAAACCTGTATATATTTTACGTTCCAACATCATGGAATGCAAATATTATGCAGGGATAAAAAAATGGGCAAGTCACGTACGGTTAAATCAAGGATGGTTACTGTATGCCTTATTTCTGCTCGGGTCCAGACGACTCAAACCTATACGGTAATGGTAGTTATTCCCTTTTGTAGGGACAGTAACAGCCCCCAAAAAATACGGGTGGATTGCACGGCAAATATTCATTCAAATCCAACATGGTGCTAAAATGTTGATTTGTGAACCCAATTACTTCTGTACACATCAATTAATTTACTAGGAGCAACATAATACTGCAATTTTTTTTTATAACCTTATGAGTTATATGTTAATTTATTTTCTCAGTAATTATCATAAAAGCAAACAGAAACACTATATATATATATTTATTTAAAAATACAAGAAGTTCGTATAAAATCACTACCGTCTTATGATGTAATTATATTTTATTACGACGCTTCTTACGATGTTAATTGTCCGTTAATGCATTCGATTTAATTGAAAAATTAAGACATACGTTGACTAATGTTATGTTTAAGTTAAATTTCGAAACGTCACCTCATTGACTGAGTTTGCCGGTGAAATTAGCAACAAAATCTTCTTTAAACATGCTCAACATTCGGTAGACAACATATATTGTAAATATATTTATTTTTTTACATACAGAATTCTAAAACATTCCATGGACTCGACGCAAATAGACATGGGGCCACAGCCCAACTTTAGTATGGAGATGAGCATCTTCTACGTCGTCTTCTTCATCGTCTTCCCGTTCTTCTTCGTCAATATCTTCGTCGCTCTGATCATCATCACGTTTCAGGAACAGGGCGAAAGCGATCTTGGCGATCAGGACCTGGATAAAAACCAAGTTAGTCTTACAAAATGTAATGCTCCCTTCGTTTGTTGAAGTAAATATGAAGCTATTTAGGCTATATACCGAGGTTTATATATTCACCATATTGTTTATACTGATGCCTACATCTTATTTTAAAACTAGCTCATAAAATACATGTTCAACCCAAGAAAAGTATGTTTCATCATATTAGTTTATATCTGTTTTTAAATTTTCATTTTTAAAATCTATTTGTACAGCATATATTGATTACAAATATTTAAATTAAAGTGAATTATGTAAACTAATATCATATTAAGTTGGATTGAATTAATAACGCTTCCGGTCAAGCTTAAGAAGGAGCTCGGTTGCCTTTAGACGAAATAATCTATACGTAAGCAATACGCGTTTGGTCTTTTCTGAATTTCACAAACAGTGCATTGACTTTGCTGTGAACGTCATGTGTCATCATATTTTTATTAATCCGTTTTAAAATGTAAATCATACAAAAAACATGTTTCGTGTTTCTCTCTATTCACAACATTAGTTGATAACAAAGATGTAAATAAACAAATAAGGTTAACAAATACGTAAGCAATAAGCGGTTGGTCTTTTCTGAATTTCAGAAACAGTGCATTGACTTTGCTGTGAACAGCAATAAGCGTTTGATCTTTTCTGAATTTCAATAACAGTGCATTGACTTTGCTGTTTACAGCAATACGCGTTTGGTCTTTTCTGAATTTCAAAAACAGTGCATTGACTTTGCTGTGAACAGCAATAAATGTTTGGTCTTTTCTGAATTTCAGAAACAGTGCATTGAATTTGCTGTAAACAGCAATAAGCGTTTGGTCTTTTCTGAATTTCAGAAACAGTGCATTGACTTTGCTGTGAAAACAATAAGCGTTTGGTCTTTTCGGAATTTCAGAAACAGTGCATTGACTTTGCTGTGAACAGCACTAAGCGTTTGGTCGTTTCTGAATTTCAGAAATAGTGCATTGACTTTGCTGTGAACGCTTTTCTGAATTGTATAAACAGTGCATTGACTTTGGTGTGAACGCTTTTCTGAATTTCAGAAACAATGCATTGACTTTGCTGTGAACGCCAAGCCGATGTGTCGGTTTATGCCAAGCAATATTGGCTCATTTAAATATAGAGTTTGGAAACTAGTGGTCTCGCCAAAGTTTGAGTATTTGGTGATGACGTTGATCGCTCTCAACACCATCGTTCTGATGATGAAAGTGAGTAGCATTTGTTAATCAGTTTATAAAGAATTTTATATATTAGCTTATATATACGTTTATAAGAAGTTTATAATTATAAGTTGATAATTAAGAATACGAATGAAGTTATGAATAAGTTAAGGAAAAAGTACATCAATACATTTATAAATAGATTTGCTTATAAGTAAAGAGTTTATAAATGAGTTTACATTAATAAAAGTTATAACGCACCAACTGGCTATAAAAAGAAAGTGATGTATTTTCATATTCAGGAATTTTTTCTTGAACTGTTGTCTTTGCATATTTGAGGTTTATATATGCAAAACCCTTTTTGATACAAACTATTTAAACGTTTTCCTGTTAACCATGGATTAATGAATTTGTCAACCGAGAAAAAACTAGGTTTCCATTTAGTGCGTTATGACTCCTGTTGAGTGTATATTGCATGCTAAAATGTTATCATATCAACATTTAAATGACAATTGTATTATTGGTTCCTGAAAATTCTCATCATGTTATGGGAGAAGCTGGGCAATAATTGTATATATATACTCATTATTTGTTAATTTATTGTCTTCATGGGATGTTATGTATGTATGAAAAAGTTTGTCTGATCTTTGTTATTCAGGGCACTAATTTCTTCTTTGTACATTCTATGCGTTGTCAACGAGTTTTCAGGTACTGGGTGAGATTGCAGAATGTGTATATGGTGGTCGTATTTTGCAGGCTTCATATGATAATTAAGCACATATTTTCCAAACATCTTTTGGTTTGTTCATCTCACTGGCCACTGTGTTTTTCCGTCAAAATTGATAATTTTTCATGTACTTAAACGTAATATTTGAACAAGTTCAATCTTAAGAATATAATTATCATGTACCATCTACCATAGCAATTTTATATGTAACATAACAATATATCATCTACAGATATACAAATGTTCCGTCTACATGTATAACAATGTTCCATCTACAGGTATATGAATGTTCCATCTACCATAACAATGGTCCGTCTACTATTACAATATTCCGTTTACCATAACAATGTTCATCTACATGTATAACCATACCCCATCTACAGGTATAACAATCTTCCATCTACAGGTACTACCATGTTCCATCTACAGGTATAACAATGTCTCATCTACAGGTTTGATAAAAATCAATCTTCATAACAATGTTCCATCTACAGGTATATGATGAACCCTCAGCCTATCGTGATGTTCTCAAGTACCTTAATATCGCCTTCATGTGTGCATTCACCATAGAATGTTTTTTGAAATTACTGGGGTTTGGACGGGTAAGAGGAGTGACCGCAAGAGAATAATATATAAATGTATATTCACCTGTGTACTCACATTAATATGTTTTTTTTATATTCTGTTCAATTGATCGCTTTCTGTTATTTGCACAAGGGGAATTGCTTTGAATGATTATTCGTTGGTGAGGAAGCTGAATGCGTTTTCGTATGACATAAGGACATTGTTCTAATTGTATGTCTGTACGATACTTGATTATAATTTAGTTACAAACGCTTATTCAGGAAAATATTAATGTTATATAAATATATTTATATAATTTGGCTGTAGTATGAAACAAACAATGTTGTATTTATACCTGTATTTTATAAAGCAACAACAATACATCTAAAACATGTGTAGTTATTAATATTAAGTTCTTGTCATACAGACATTTCATCAGCTTTCCAACGTGAATGATCATGTGAATAATTGCATACACATATTTCATTTGCACAGGAAAAAAAGCAAAAATATACCAGTGTGATATAAATCATCGAAATCACTTTTTGTCAGACTTAAGATTGTTTCAATAAGCAACCGTGAGTGAGTTACTTTTTTAAAAACCAGAGGCATTGGTTGACTAATGCATAATGTAAATTATAAGAATCAAAACAGACTTAGAAGCTCGCTTACCGGAGGTTGTTGAAAAGGTCTCAATGTCTGTAGCCGTGGCTACGGTTTTTAGGCAACGCTTGTATGCAAACACAAACAATTTTATCCGAGTAGATAAACATAACATAATTTGATACAAAAAAAAATCTTTGGAAAACATAATCGAGTTAGGTGTCACTATTGAAAGCAATAACTAGCATTTTATATTTAACTATTTCCTATATGACTGTGGACCATTTGCGTTTGCATTCATGCATTATGAGACAGAGATGGGTGAAGGACTTGCATTCTTCGTATAAAAATAGGTTTTGTTTGAAGACAATGACATTGCTTAAATGTTATTTGTCTGGAGCAATTCTTGGTGATATGTGTTTCTGTCTACAAATTGAATATAATGGAACAAAACTTTAAATCAGAAAAAGAATCATCGGTGTCAAAATTTCAAAAATGTACTACGTAATCATGCGTTCATATCCGGTGGGTGAAAGTCATCATTCACGATTGTCTCCAAGCAAAGTCTGTATATTTTCACTGTACCATTTTATTATGTTATCATCTTGTGAACATGTAAAGTTCTGATTGAATTGCGGTGCATATTTCTTGTGTATTTGGGGGGGGGGGGTTATNTTCAATATGTCTGTCTTGCTGTGAGTATTTAGTTGTGTGATATAAATTGGTACACTGAAAATATATTTTACATTACTTTTCGCATTTTTGTACGTAACCACAATTAGTTTTATCGGCATCCATGTATTATTATGCTATCTTTATATATCGTTAAAACAGCTAATGCCTAATTTCATATGTGATTTGTAACAAAAATGAATTGAACGTTTTCAATCTATCAAAAAATTATAACTAAGATGGCATAGTGGATTCATGGATAACGGATACATGCCCTAGTAGTGTTTGGCGTGTTTGCATAATATATTTTTAAAATTATTGTTTCTTTTTTCTCTTTTTTGCAATTTTGCTCCATCAGTTTAGTAATCAGCAATCGTTTGAGGAAAAGTTCCAAAGCAACGACTTCACTGAAGGGCATTCGCCCAATGCGCAACAGGCTTCGTTCTATGAGAGAGTCCTTATCTGTATTAACATAGTGTTCACCATCCTCTTCACTATTGAGTGCATTCTTAAATTCTTGGCCTTTGGACCGAAGGTTTGCAACATTGAACATTGTTTTGTGGTCATTGTGAAGTGCGCGTATTGTATTGAATCCCCGTTCTAAATCACATTAGACTTCAGCTGTCCTATCGTTTGCGCAATATTGTTTACTTTACGTGTACCTACTTTTGTACACATCGATTATTGTTCGGTTACGCTTGCTGTAGACATGCTTCCAGTAAATCTCCTCAGTGTAGATGTTCTACTTCATCTATATATTATTTTACATTATCAAATTGCGAATATAATATGATTAAAAACCAGTTACATTTAAAACGTTAAGCACGCCTTACAAAACATTGACCCGGCAAGCACCCATATTTTGTACTCCTATAAATATATGGTCGATATACATCGGTGGATTACGTCTAATTAATTGAAATACCATGATTAAAAATGTTGAATTCTTGAAATAAAAAAGTGTTAATGTACGGTCAAAAGGTATAAACAAAATGCCTTCTTATAAAATTACTTAGTGAACACAAATGTTTAACCATCTTTATTTTATTGTTTATCAGTTAATTGCACTGCAGAGAAGTCAAGATAAATTATATTAACGTTAACATTATTATTCTGAATGCTTCGACAGTTAAATAAAGTTACATAAAGTCATCTTATATATACACATGTTTTCGTCTTGTTCTCAACAATCTTAATAAGAATTTTTTCCTAAAAACGTTTTCACGGTTTATCATCTTCATCCAGATAATGTATTTACAATTTAAGAAAATCGCAAAGTGTAAAATAAATGTGATGTGGCATGCATTTGACGTCATTCCCTCATTAATTCCACTGGATGTGTTTATATATAATAATTTGCTATTAAATTTACAGCCTTGTGAAATGGTTTCGTGATTTGCAGCTGTATATGTTCGCATTTTTCTCTAAATATTGCATTAATATCGAATTTCTCATTTAATGTAGTTTTTTAGGGTTTGTTCATAAAAACAATAAACTGTTAAGGTGTCAAGGGGTCTATAGTGCAACTTTATATACAAATGTTCTAACAATAATTGTCAGCAAGAATGAATAAATAAACTATTGTTTTTTCGTGCTGTATGGATATATACACGTCATTATGTACATGCGAACATGTTTTGTTGCATAAATTATTATTGTTTACCTTACAACAGTTCATATAATTATACCTACCCTGCTTCCCTTAGTTATTATATGCATAAGGACTCGAATCAAAATATATTGAAAAAGACAACATTAACTATTTTGGCTCAGTTCCTTTATATCGTAGTTTCATTCTTTATTTATATACATACATTACATATTTATAACAGTGACACATATTCACAATAAAACATTATGTATATAACCGCTCATGTTGTATGAAGCTATCCTCAACGTTTGCTTTTCACGTCCAGCTTGCGCGAAACAAATAGCTCTTTGTGGCGGAGTCAGATTGTTTCGATTGGAATAAAAGCTAAACGTGTCCATGCAATGTTTTTGTTTAAAAAAAAATCTAAGTGTCCCTGTGGTGTTTTTACAAATTGTATTTCCATGTTTGATGCGAAAAAGGTTTAGCTCTTCTCCAGTTATTGTAAACGGACTAAATTCAATTCTTCTTTAATGAGAACACGTGGCACGATAGACCTAAATAACTAAATAAATTCGCAATTTGCCTGTATATGCCTGACTCCGTAAAAAGCAAAATATGTTTGTTTCGCGAGTGCTGTTCTATATTGTAAAGTTCGCCTAGCATGTGTTTTGTCCATATTATGTCCTTTTATGTATTAATACATTAACTTTTTCAATTAAATGTATTTACTCGAACAATTAACAAAGCATTAATGTATTACTCGTGCACTACATAAAATTGTATATTGAAGCATCGTGTTTCACAATATGTAATAGGCTTGCTAGTATTTTGTTTAAACGCAAACACGCTCTGTTTATTAATAATACAGCCATTTCAAATACAATTGAGCATTAACAGTATTGCATATTTATATTAATTGTGTACGCGTAAATATTACTTAAATACCTAAATACAGGCGCGGAATATTTATATTAATTGTGTACGCGTAAATATTACTTAAATACCTAAATACAGGCGCGGAGGAAACTCTGTAACACTGGGGGTGCGTTTGGGCTGATTGCGAAAGGTGTATGCCCTCCCGATATATTTTTTTTTAAGTCAATGTCAAACATGGATTTTCCTGTCTTTTCTACTAACACCGATGATTGAAGATATATACATGTAGTTCATTTTTACATACAGATACACAGTTTATCTCATTATTTCAAGGCAAAGCTGTTCTTAAATCGAGTAAAGACACTGGTTTTTTATCGTTTAGGAAAATTTAAATTTCGAGGTTCGTTTGTAGCATTCATTTTTATAAACTTGATTTCAGATAAGCGTTTCATTCGTGATAAGTACAAGGTATATATTCTAAAAAATGATGTGCTTTATATTAATAAATCAGTGGTCAGTTTGCTCAGTAAGAATATTTCTTTATTTCCCCCCCCCCATAATATTGGTCCCTGCGGCCGCAACGACCCCTGCTCCTACGCGCCTGAAATGATGTTTATCACCTTATTGGTGGAGCTGTGGTTATTTCTTATTCACTTAATTATAATCGCTACTCTTAACCGTCTTATTTCTGATAGAAATACATAAGATTAACAAATGCATTTGGTATTTTATAATTTATGAACAGGCATGTTATTATCGATGAATATACAAAATAAACATATAATATCGTTATTATTCTTTCTTCTCGGCATTCTTGTTTCATCAACACAATAAACACAAGCTTCGTAATTTACCCTAAATTAAAAAATGCCGTGTGTTTATATTTGGAAATACATATATATATGGTTGTTGCTGTTCACATTTTAGAACTACTTCAAAGATCCGTGGAACGTGTTTGATTTCATCACGGTTCTTGGGAGTATACTCGATGTACTGATCAGCGAGTTGGGTGTAAGTATTACATGATATATCCATCGGTGTTGCTTCGGTGAATTTGATACTTGTTTTTTCCTGTTTTTGGTATTTGTTTACTTGTCCTTCTATAAAAGGCACGCTGCCCTTCAAAACAATGACACATTTATGAAATAAATATTAAAGATGTTCAAACTAATTATTTTTGCATATTTACGAGGTAAAATTTATTAATTTCATTTATGAAATAAATATTAAGGAAGTACAAACAAATTGTATTATTTATGCATATGTACGAGTTAAAATTTATTAATTTTAGTTTGTATAGTAGATATTACTAGCTATAATAATATTGTATATCAACTATGCAATCATAATTTGTTATTATTTTAAATGTTTTAATTTGATTTGATACCATATCGAATGCCATTAAAAAAAGGTTCTTTATTTGTTCAATCATCATTTTATTATTGGTATATGCATTCATTTCGTAATTGTATAATCATTTTGAAGAGGAATTTATCTTAAATGAATGTTGTGTTGATTTGTGCAAACATCTGCTTCGTAGCAGCGCTAACTGGTTCCAAAACTAATATTAAAACTCCTTTAAGCCATGTCGGCCTTGCGTCAGCGAGCCAGTGTTACATCTTTTTATTGTTATGCAACTGACTGTAGTTATGTTGTTCTTTTTTCTTCTTGTTTTGATCCCTACCCCGCCTATGATTATTTGCTAGCTTCAAATTTCTACAATTTAGAGTCCAACGTATTGCTTTAGTGTCAACGTAAAGGCTTTGAAATCGCATTTTAAACTTAATGTTTTACTTTTTACCCTGCTTTGGATGTCGATTGGTTTCTATGGTGATATAAAAATTGATTGTGTTGCACCGGTAACTTATGAAAGTGTGATAGTTTATAAATGCAAAGGAACACTTCATTTCAGTTGAAGACCAACTATAAAACTTGTATGTACCAAATTTTACGCAAATCATGATAAAATAAACTTACTTTCTTAACTCAATTTACTTTGTATTTAAATATTAAGACTTCAGCAATCAATCACAATTTGAATACAATATCATTTGTATAGGATCAGCGTTGAAGCCTATTCCATTTTTTGTCTGCTTGACATCGTGCTTTGAAAACCAGATAAAGTATCTGACATCACAACTGTTTTTTCTTTGAATTAACGTCTAATTTATCTATAAACCTTAGATTTTTTTATAAAATCATACATTCGATGCAAAAGCTTTCCAAATTTCATGTGGTTCACCAAAACCTTAATACCGTTTATGAATAACGTTTGATAGATGAAGTACGTTTTAATTACATGGCCACGAATTGAAATCCTATCGATCATAGTGTATAATTTATGTCTTAGACGCATTCCTTGTTATATAGTGTACGTGTAAATATATATTTATTCTGGTGCATAAACACTCTACAAACTACAAGACTTATATGCATTGATAAAAGATCTAATATTACACACATAATTTTCCAATGCAATTACTTGTCCTTTGTAAGATTATTTTTCACACCTTACCATAATTGACATAAGCAGGGACCTATTTGCCAATGGCTCCTAAACTTTATGGTGGACCCCTTAATTTCCAGAGAAAACTCTGAGCCGGTATTCACCAACCCATTCTTTGACTTAATAATAAAGAATAGACTTCGTCTACGAAAACTACGATCAGCGTTCGAACATATATACAGGCTACCACTGGGGATGATGTCATTAAGAGAATGTTCTGCATAAAGAATGATGTAGAATAGAGGCAGTAAGTGCCAACTTTGATTCAAACTTAAGCAATTATTGAATATTGCAATTAAAAGAATATTATTTATTCTTAGACAGATGTCAAAGAATTGTTTGGTGAATACGGACCCTTTACAAGAATCACTGAAAGGAGTAGAATGGACATTTACCGAAGTATTAGTTTCTATTCATGCAGTAACTAAAACCTTTAGATATCCTTTTAATTGTCACGCTCCTAAAACTTATCGTATTGTTGGATTTTACCGCAATTAATATTTTTGTAAAGAAACTTTCCAGAAGGTCACAGCCCTTGTTGAAACAGTTAATTAACATAATTATTTAATGTTTACAACATTAAAAATAATCAAACACAAAATGTGTAACACATTACGTATAACATATATACACATACATTATATACAACAAAAATACGTTTGAACAGGGTCGACTATTATCGGTTGGCGCCATTTACTTGGTTTTTTTACTTGTGTAAGAATCTTTTTGTAATTCGTTTCTCCTTGGTAACTATGTAATAGACAAACAATTATGTTTGTTTAAAATCCCTTTCAATCTTAACCCAGCTTAGTATACGAACTTGTCCCGGATTTTGCCTACAGCCTACCAAGGAATTACATTTTATTCATCCACTAACTGTTAATTATTTATAACATTTAGTGTTTCATTGTTCTCGTAGCCATTAATTTGTTATCGCCATTTTGTATTCTCATGTTTTATCGCTTCAATTACCCTTTTCATTGTCCACTTAAATCTCGAAATATATTTTTTTACTCAATTTGAATTTAATTTCACATTTTATAATCTAGTATGTATTTTCTTCAATTTTATAGCTATTTTTATTATCTCATGTGTGTTTTCTTTAAGTATCATTGTATCTCATGTTTTCCCTCCAATTATTATTAAATCTCAATTTTTTTTCTCTTCAATTATCATTGTATCTCCAATTTGTTCGCTTCAATTATCATTGTATGTCGATTGCTTCCTTTCAAAGCCGCTAGTCGTGGAAATGATAACAGGTGAATTGAAGCAGGTATGTCGACGTGTCCCAACACCCCTCGGGACGACTACAGGCGCATGAATGTATTTGGCTTTGTCACCAGCACCTTATTTACTCTAGCTTCACGTATATCACTTAGGATCAATTGTCGAATAACATGTGATTTGTTGTCAAGCCATTGGACTCACTTATGTTTATGTCCACACGCACTACATATGTTCAGGTTAATTTCACTCGAAAACTAATCGGTTATGTTCCTGTTTTATCGTGTGTTTCATGTGCGTTTATTTTTCATAGAGGTTATTTCGCCAGCTTTATGGCATAAAAATATAATCTCGAGTATTTACGTTTAATAACACATGACTCGCATTAGGTGCGTTTCAACAAATCATGTGTTCCCTGGTTTTTATGCGGGTAGACACCCTGTGTTACTTAGATATCCACGTATATATCTTTAGTTGCAATAGGCTTTCCATATTGTGCCGCTTTGAGGCGAAATATAGTTCGTGATTTCTAGGAATTGTGTTGAGTTTTTTTAACTTTTTAAGTACTGTATCTTGTTTTATAGCTAAGGTCATCTTGTGAGTTTAACTTGTCTATAAGAACAAGCGTTCTACAACGTTTTCATTACCACCGTAGTTAACTTGGCGAGAATATGAGCATAAAAAATACAACAAAAAATAACATGCATTTCCAATTAACCATGTAATGTTTGTGGGTTTTAAGGTTTACATTTTTTTTTACTTAAAAACACGTTACGATATGGATGAGTAATACATGAAATAAGTATGTGATACAGTTTGTTTTTTTATATTCAAGCACAATAAATAAATAAGCTCCTCATTACGACATTATTTAGGGAATAACACGTGTGTGGGTATCATATTGCTACGTATTAGATTATGTACATGTGGCATTATTAGTTTTGCCTTAAATTTATGTTTAAACATTGTGTTACCCAAATAGGAAAGCGTGTTTTATAGCAAATCCTTGCCCACTAGTATTTTGTTTTACGAAAGCATTGTTTTGGGCTGCATTAGTCTTTTCCGATTCATTTCATATTACAGTGCTGTCCATTCCATCAAAAATTGATAATTTATTCTTCTTCGCGTAGTTTATTGTGTTAACAAAATTACAATACGCTTTTAAGAATAAAACATTAAACTCAGGGACAAAAGACGTCATGGCCCGCAGTCTATCTAGAACAAAGTTATTTATTTCGCATGGTCGATGGCATTGGAGATTTGAAATGTTTGAATATATTATTCGTATGCTGAATACCACCTGTTCATGCCAACTATCGATGCACGTTACCTTTTTTGCAAGAGCAAATTATCAAGCATGAATATGAAACAGTGCTGATGCAACGATCATGAACACATAAACAAAACTAGTAGATACAAATATGGTAATATGGTTCAGAGGAAGAAGACGTCGTTTTGAAACTGTAATCAACTCTACCCGATTATTGTATTGAACTTACCAGTTTTGGATTTTAAGCAGAGTGCAAATAAATTCACTGCAAATGTTTCAAAGCATGATAGAAATGCACTTTTGCATGTGGATGACATGGCGTTGATTATAAGAATTCAATTGGGCGTTGACTTAAAGTATGATAAAAATAAATATAAACATTAAACGAAATATACAGAACTATGTTTATGTTTGTTATCCAATACTCAATACTATTTTATCATACTACAACAGTTATAGTATTGGTGCTTTATATATGATGGAATAAGTGAAATATAATATGGTATAAATACATCTTAATTAAAATGATATATATGTATAAATGAATGTAAGTTGCTTTGCAAGTGTTCATTATATGTATGGGACAATTCATCAGCTTCATGTTTGTATCATTTTACTTATTTAATTCCTTAAAAAATAACATGTCATTTCAAAGTTGAGACATACAAAGAACTTAGTTGACCTTCGACCTAATTACGATCAAACGCGGTAAAATCAAGGTCTGCATCCGGCATTTTACATTACATATACATAATACTCCCAGATGCCATGACTCGACCGATTTTCTCACAATGGACTGCAGACTATTAATTATTTGTTTGCAGACTATTCATTATTTGTTGTTTTTTTTTTGGTTTTTTTTTGCAGTGCGTCCGTGTAACCTAATATTAAAATCTACCAAGTCGAATTGTTAAAATAAATCACATGAATAAAGAACAGTTTTCAAAAAATCAACCGTTTATTATTAAACTGCATATAAAATCAATTGTGTATCACTTTGCATGTATGCACACGCAAATTGCATTTTGAAGTAACACAGTTGGTAATCGCTTGTCTTGTTCATCTTTAAATCAAAATTATCATTAGATGCTTTGTTTTGTGTGCTTTATATTGATACACGTGAAGTCTAAATAGACATATACACACGACTGAATAATTATGTTCATTATAAATTGTCATACAACGCAACGCTTTGTTTAGTAGCACTCTTTATCACATGTTCCAAAATAAATTGAAGGTAATTACAGTGCTGAAAGACTTTCCAAACAAACAACTAAACTGATGACTTGATACTATTATGTTAGAAAAAAGATATATACATACTGTTTTTTGTTTATTAACGTCGTATCAATGTGCGTTTCATGCAGATACAATTGGTTGCATCAGTAAAGACGTACAATTCCACTCTATTAAGCTATAAAATACCATTTAAACAATTGTACAGCTTAAAAGTAAAAATAATATTATATCCTTATGTGATCGGGAATTTAAGTAAATATTAGATTCATGTAAATCACTATTTTGCGTGTTAATTATTGCGTACATTTGTATTCCATATTATTAGTCAATGTCATGTACTTGACTATTTTATATTTCATTACTTCATCTGTATAAAGGAAAATGAATATATTCAAACAAGATGTGGAAATGACAAACAGGTGTGAAACTGAACTTCAAGCAATATGATCGCTGTGTCACTTGTTCAAGCAGAAGCAATCAAAATATAACTGCTACAATGATAAGTTAAACTGAGAAATTCCTGTAGTTCGGCAATATACTGTTTACTTGACGTTTATTTCAAGTCACTATTAGATCAACAAGCTCCTTAATAAATGTTTCAATAGCCGCAATTGTGTAGTATATATTTGTTCCACCTTGCAACCAGGAAAGCATGGGTTCAATCCCTACACGGGTAGCGTTCTCAAGATCTTACCTAAAACACCACGTACTGGTTCTTCCCAGGAAACGGACACGGGAGTGTGTCTATAAGCCTAAGGCGTTCGATGTAATTGAGCTTAAGTAAATAGGTTTAATATAACAAAAAGGTATCGATAGACATATCGCAATTAATCGTTTGCCACCCAGGATATTTATCCCGCGTTTGACTAATAGTGCCAGAATTAAAACACAATTTTCAAATATTTGTATTGTATGGGTAGATCCTTAACATCGAATGGGGATGTATCAAATTATTTTTACTACTTAGGGTGTTCCCACGTTATAAGCATTCACACATTCTCACATGTTTGTGAATTTATTATTCAGTTTCAGCTTATGTATAACTCTTCCGTCATTAACATTATCTCTATTCCCTGCTTTTGCTTAAAATACATCACGCGGACGCCTACTTGCTACCACTACAGCAGGCAGGCATTGCATGATGTTAAGCTTGATGTTTTATAAAAATCTTCAACCACTTCTTACGATTTATTGCTGACTCAAATCCGCCATCAAATCGTTGCATTAGAATAATAATAATATCACATATCTTATTTAAGGACGAGGGCTTTGGTTTTAACGTCGGCATGTTCCGTCTCTTCCGAGCTATGAGGTTGGTGAAGCTACTGCGGCAGGGTTACACTATACGTCTGCTTCTGTGGACTTTCCTGCAGTCGTTCAAGGTAAGTGGAAGCGTTTGTACGTATAAGGCTATAACATTTATTCTAGAAAGTTCAATGTTATCAGAAGCGTTTGTACGTGTAAAGCTTTAACCAACTTTCTAAAAGGTCTATGGTAGGGAAAAGCGTCTGTCGTAACCTACATTCTAGAAAGTTCAAGGTACAAACAAACGGGTTTTTTAAAGTGTAATGTGGATCGATCAACCCCTCGATCAATTTTAATTGATATTTCCGTCTCGTTCTCAGGCCCTGCCGTACGTGTGCCTGTTGATCCTGATGCTCTTCTTCATCGCCGCCGTCATTGGTATGCAGATCTTCGGTAACATCAAGCTCGACTCCACGACGGCAATCAACAGGCACAACAACTTCAGGAACTTCTTCATGGCTCTCATGCTGTTGTTCAGGTAAATTTACCTTTTGTCTTGTTCATTTCATGGCTTTCTTGCAGCTTTTCAGATCAAATGACTTTATCATTTCCGCGATCTGATTGCTTACTTCACAACTTCTTTCATGTTGTTCCGGTTTATTAGTAGTTTTGGCTCTCATATTGCCGCGTTTTAACGGTTAGAAAAATGTCGGATCAGTGGTGGGACTTCATATTACGAACGCGCGGTTGCACTTTACTGAAAAAAATATTTATTTTGTTTTAAAAAAAATCATGATACCTATAGAAAATTCTCACGAATGAGCGGGCTCGCCACTTTATCCCATTAAAAATGGTCAAATATTTAATAAAACATCCTTTAAATGTTAACTGGGTCGCGCTTCATTCTCTCAACACAGATCTTAAAAAGTCACGTGGTATAGGCACCGTGAATATAGTATCGAAATGTCCGCTCTCTAGAAACTAGCTGTGCTACCGAATGACATGCGCATGCGCTATCACACAATTATTTGATCTATTGACAGGTGTGCTACAGGCGAGAACTGGCAGAGGATCATGTTGGACTGTCTCGGAGGGAGAAAATGTGACCCTGAGTCCGGCATGACCACGGACGAGTGCGGCCTCGATGTGGCCTACATTTACTTTACTGCATTCATTTTCTTCTGCTCGTTTCTGGTACGTTTAAACTAACAATTTCAATTTAAAAAATGAATGTATCACAAAACATCTTACTGGAGACAAAAACAAATGCATATAGTAAATAGGCTTTATATTTACGTTGAAAGTTATTAAACATTATGAAACAAAAGCAATTAAAATCCTACACAATTCTTACTACAGATGTTAAACCTATTTGTTGCTGTCATCATGGACAACTTCGACTATCTCACGCGTGATAGCTCCATCCTGGGGCCGCACCATCTCGACGAGTATAATCGGGTGTGGGCGGAATACGATCCTGGGGCCACGTGAGTATAATATACTATAAATGAGCCTCGTTCTGGCAAAACTGGACTGGACTTACTTAAACAAGCAGAAACATTCAGTTACTATATTTAACTAAATGCTTAATTACCTTATTTGTAGACTACGCTTTGGATGGTATATGGGTGGTGGATTCAAGGTCAATGACACCATTTTTCACCAAAACCACAATTTAATTATGAAAGTCTTTTGTTTTAAACATGTTTATATAAAGTGTTTGATTCCTTAACCGATACCACATCATCGACCGTTATATTATTTTTGCAAAGTTCGATGTTTGCTTCAGGGGCCGGATACAGTATACAGATATGTACGAAATGTTAAAAAACATGGAGCCTCCTGTGGGCTTTGGACGAAAGTGCCCTAACAGACTTGCGTTCCGGAAGTTGATACGCATGAATATGCCCGTAGCAGAAGATGGAACTGTGCATTTCACAACAACACTGTTTGCTTTAATTCGAGAGTCCCTCCAGATCAAAACGTCGATAAGTACGTAAAGTGTTTGTGTGACAGTTCAATTTGATTAATTATTTAACCCCCAATCGCCTCCACCGAAATGCAGTAGAGAGGGGTATACTGTATTCACCATTGTCATCTGTCCCTCGGTATGTCTGCCCGTGGATATAAACTTGAACGACGAAGTACTTTTACACTTTTCAGCCAACTTTGCATGTTTTAATTATGGAATGAAGTTTCACTCGTGCAGTTTTTATCATCCCACATATAAATTCTAAAGCCCATTGCAGGTGGGAATTTCTCTATCATGATTCTTAGAATGTGGTACATACTACGTCAAGCCGTGTCGGTAGCATTCCTTTTTTAATGTTAGAAGCTATAGTTTGTACTGAAGGCAGGTTTTAACAATGGTGCAGTAATAAATGCGTCTTATTTTTAATTGGTTTCTATTCGCAATGTTGCTGTTTGAAAAACCTTATTATTATTATAAGTTGCGCTTGCTCAGAAATACTTGTGATGTTGTCACACATTTTCGCGACCTGTATGTTCGTCATTTGTTTTACCAGAAAATCTCTGATTGTTCAACTAAATGATTAATCGATTATTGTGGCAAACATTCAGTGATTTCAGTGGTGACAATTAAATTTCAAGCCCCTTTAATGTAATCGTGAATAATAAATTCACCTTTGTTTTCAATTGCATTTCATAACACAGCTATTTATATTATGTATTTTGTTACGTTAAACCATTTTCATTGCTTTAGCTTTCAGAAAGAATTTGATTCTGTTGGAAAATTAATGAAACATTTGAGTCGCGCTCTGGGAAAACAGGGCTTAACACATGTGGCATCAGGAACGACACTTTCCGCTTACATTGTATTTTTTCGTTTAAAGAACTTCTCGGCTTAACAACAATTTAGTCTACGCGGAAAGTGTCGTCCCTGATTAACCTGTGTGGACTGCACGGGCTAATCTGGTACGACACTTTACGCACATGCATTTAGTCCCGTTTTCCTAGAGCGAGGCTCATTTAAACTCATTGTGTATCCAAATACGTCAGCACGTCATTCGTGTGTGTTTACAGCCGAGCAGATGGACCAGAAAGACATGGAGATGCGCGAAGTGATCATGCGACTGTGGCCCGTACAGGCGAAGAAACTGATTGACCTCCTGGTCCCTCCAAGAGAAGGTAATTTGACATGAACATGTGAGCCGTGTCATGCGAAATTGGGTCTTACGCCATATGCGGCATGCGTAGCTCCAGACCAGCAGGCACATTTTATGGTCAATGTGTGTGTGGTCATAAGCGGATAAGGTAATTTCTGAACAGACTGCGATTATTGCGCAGGTTGGTCTGGAACAACGCTGGCCGCATATGCCTTATGACCCATGTTCGCTTGACGTGGCTCGTGTATCGTCTAGAGCCAGTTATACTAAAGAAAACTGGCCGTCTGATGCATACATGTATTGAGCGTTTACTTGCATCCTTTTCTAGTGTGAAGGGATATAAATAGCAAATAGCCCACGATGCATTTGTGTTAGTGGATGTCCCTGGAATGTAATGTTCACCTTTACTACGTATTATGTATTGTAACATGTCTGAAAAAATCTTAATGTTCTCTATTAAAAATACTTTTTAAAGGTACAAAACACGAGTATAAGTGTATGTGGATAACATTGACATGCAGTATTAACCTTTACTAAGTATTATGTATTGTAACCTTTACTAGGATAACATTGACATGCAGTATTAACCTTTACTAAGTATTATGTATTGTAACATGTTTTGTCCCTCCCCGAGAAGGTACACTTCTGGAGCCCGACACAACAAATGTCTGTTGCGCCTGTATTTTTAGCACACAGGAAATGAACATTCTTATCAATATTTACTTGAAATAAAGGACATGCGAAAGACTTAACTGACACTGATATAATCACTGAAGAAATGTAATGTATATTAACTTATCATATCTGTTGATGCTTAGCGTTTACGAGGGAGCTTTCTTTAGATCTCCCCAAAGACACCAAATACTGGTTTTACCCAGAAAACGGACTCGAGAGCGTTTCAGTAAGCTTTAGGGTTTCGTTCATATTGAGCTAAAATAAAAAGATTTAAACTATGTGTGTCGTGGGACGTTTGATAAGACGGGCTCATGGAGAACACGTATGACTAAATAATTTACGACTAATTTACATTGCGAAACATTTTTTTGGAAAAAAACATACATTCTTAACACCAACATCCACGATTACATCAGTTCAGTTATTGTATTTATGTTCTTGGTATCTTTCATATTTCCTTCATTTTAGTAACATACTGGTGACACACATTTATTTTTTAAGGTACAAAATTCATTCGTTACCAAAACGTGTCGTTAGATCTTTGTTACGACAGGTGATAACTTATGATCTTTGTTATTGGGCAAAACTATATGCCATTAGTGATACTTATGGTCTAATTGTTATATCCTCAATTGGTATTAAGGCATGTTCAGCTTATCTTTTTTACATGTAATGTAAATTAACCGCGCTCTGGGACGAGATGATGCATGTGCGTAAAGTGTCATCCAAGATTAGCCTGTGCAGTCCGCACAGGCTAATCATGCATGAAACTTTCTGCTTAGACTTAATTTTTGTTTAGAAGAGACTTCTTTTAAAAGAAAAATTCTATAAAGTCGGAAAGTTTCGTTTCTGATAAGCCTGTGCCCGTGTTCCCAGAGCGAGGCTCAAATGTATTGGTCGACAACCTCCTTTATGATATGTACTGTATGCAAGACATACTTACAATGACGTTATCTGTCAAAGTGAAAAACAAGCCTAACCTATCTTACTTGAACGTTCTTGTTAATAAATATGGCATTTTTTCTAATGCTATTTCAGAGTTAAACGAAAGCAAAATGTCAGTTGGAAAAATATATGTTGGACTGCTGATAGCCGAGAATTGGAAAGCATACAAACTGAGCCAACAGAACGGACAAACGCATAGAATGGTAAGAGTAATCAATGTGTCGTATAACCTTTTACCGCTCAGATACGCATGCTTAAACATTTGTAGTCCCTTAGAAAATCTTATTAAAAATTAAAGACCTTTCGTAATATTTTCAACCCTACGATACTGAAGAGCAGCAAACAGCATAAAACATGGCTGTTCTGGTTTTTTATGCTGGTTGCATATAGCGATTTTTACATTGCGTCTGAGTGGGAAAGGGTTAACTGAGTCACAGAAGCCAACGGTTTTTACCCATGTATCTATTGAACATCGTTATTCATGATAATATTTAAGCATGAGGTTGCAGTGGAACCCATGTGTGGCGTGTAATGTAATTGTGTGTGTGTGTACATTGTGGTACGTTTTACAAAATTTCAGGCTATTTATGATTAGAAAGTGTCATAGTTTGTTCTCGACTCCGATGTATTCACATCTGTACCTGGCAAAAGTNTTGCTTTCAACAATTTCATGCGGGCAGCTTGACATTCATATTTGTTGGTGCTGTTTATCATGCATTGTTCATATTTTGTGTTCTCGTTGAAATGCTAAGCCACTATCCCGGATTTCGCCGTATTGCCTTTATGTTGTAATTGCGTATTCAAACTGGCTTTCATTTTTGTTTCCATGGAAGCAAGAGGAAAGAGACGAGGTAAATGACGTCACGAGGTCACATGACCGAGGCCATATTTCTGATTCATACACTTAGCAGCTCTCTTTCACTTTTGCGTTCTTTTTGTTTCTGTTATTTCATATCCCCTCTTTACATGTATTAGTCAACCGCACATATTCATACATATATTTCTGTACAGTCCCATATGAACGTATGGCATCATTTACATGCTATTGTTTTCGTGTCTTAAGATATGTTGCACTTAACCCATGTGTAGTGTCATCTTCACACTTTTCTTTTAGTCGGGAAAACTGGGCTCAATGCATGAGCGTAAAGTTACGTCCCATATTCGCCTTAACTGGATTTTCGTTTAAAAGAGACTTCTTTTAAGCGAAAAATTCAATAAAAGCGAAAAGTGTCATCTCTGATTAGCCTGTGCGGGCTACACAGGCTAATCTGGAACGACAATTTACGCACATGCATTAGCCCGGTGCTTATTAACGATGCTCACTTGCGTCTAAACCGAAAATCTTCCCTGTGTATCCGATGTGTATCGTTATTATAATAGCACAGTGCATCCATTTTTACAGTGTTGAACAATAGGTAATACACACAATAGCATTGTGTGTGAGCATACATGGGTATACAAATTGGCTATGGTATTTCTTTATTGTTCAGAAGCGTCCATCTACCTCTGTATTTATCTTGATAAACATTGACCAAATCCGTACCTCGTTATTTCTTTTGATAAACATTGATTAACGCCGTACCTCGGTATTTCTTTTGTTAAACATTGACCAATGCCGTACCTCGATATTTCGTTTGTTAAACATTGACCAACGCCGTGCCTCGATATTTCTTTTGTTAAACATGGACCAACGCCATGTCTCGATATTTCTTTTGTTAGTTATCAACCGACGCCGTGCCTCGATATTTCTTTTGTAAAACATCGACCAACGCGTGCCTCGATATTTCTTTTGTTTAACATCGACCAACGCCGTGCCCGGATATTTCTTTTGCTAAACATGGACCAATGCCGTACCTCGATATTTCTTTTGTTAAACATGGACCAATGCCGTACCTCGATATTTCTTTTGCTAAACATGGACCAATGCCGTACCTCGATATTTCTTTTGTTAAACATGGACCAATGCCGTGCCTCGATATTTCTTTTGATAAACATGAACCAATGCCGTACCTCGATATTTCTTTTGTTAAACATGGACCAATGCCGTACCTCGATATTCTTGTGTTAAACATAGACCAATTCCGTACGTCGATATATCGTTGTTAACCATTGACTTACGCCGTGCCTCGATATTTCGTTTGTTAAACATCGAGCAACGCCGTGCCTCGATATTTCTTTTGCTAGACATGGACAAATGCCGTACCTCGGTATTTCTTTTGTTAAACATTGACCAACGCCGTGCCTCGATATTTCTTTTGTTAAACATTGACTTAAGCCGTGCCTCGATATTTCTTTTGTTAAACATGGACCAATGCCGTACCACGGTATTTCTTTTGTTGAACATCGACAAATGCCGTGAGCAACGTTCAAAATTACAGACATGATAATATATCTCAATTATTCAAAATTATGTATATATATACTCTTTATTTCTTATAGCTAACTTTTCTCAAATTTCTCTTTCAGTCTTCATTTAAATAGATGGAATCACATAAGTTTACTCTATTTTCTCCTTTTATATTATTCGTAAAAACACCTGTCGTCAACGTACCACAATTAAAGCGAAACAATCCTTGTGAACTTGACAAGTCCAAATTAAGACGTTGACCAAACCTCTTCTGTCTTGGGCTATCTCTTATACCATGTGGGGAGCGTCTGGCATCAACTAACTATTTAATAAAAGCAATAACACCCTCTGAATTTGACATTTTTGGGTCATTGGGTCTATACGTGACCAAACCATTTCTCTCTGGGGGCGTTCTTTTGTATCACTTTGGACACTGGAATCAACTAACCATCATAAATAACCTTTTCTAATCTGAAAACCACAAATTGAAACTGTAGGCAAATAGTTTTTCTTCGTAAATTACTTCATTACCTATCTCCGCTTAAACTGTCTGTGTACTAAAAATGGCCCTGGTCCGATCAATCTGCGAAACCGGAATAACCCTGTGACATAAAGGTTAGTAACAAGGTCGGCCTGCGTTTTTATGCTATTGAAAGAAAATGTTCAGGTATTCAGCCATATTCTCTTTTAGAGTTTCAAGGGTATTGGGAAATACATCGTATCGTTTTCGGGTTCGATTAGGTTTACTTCGAAATGCATCCAATTTCATATAGAATGCTTATGAATGTATTACTTGTTTGTGTTTCTTACTTTGAAACAGCATCAAACGAGCGTCAACACATTTAAGACTTGTTATCGAATAAATGTTTGGTTTCTGTTATACAATGGCATGGCATTATTGATCATTTACACGAAATACTCTATCTTGCCTGTTTTGTTTTGAGTATTATTCATCAAATGTCATATGCTATAAAATATTCGCGTTCACCCATGCATGTTAGTTTAGTTAACTAAATTTCATCTCATATTTTTTATCTTATTTGTATTTGTTATTACGTATCTTTTTGCTTGAATTATTAAAAGTTTTAAATTATCTATGTATAAAAAGACATCTTTGTAATCACCATCCGTTTAACTATTATGAATGGATATTCTCTTAACACGTCCATTGTTCAAACCTTAAAGTAACCTTGACTTAAAAAGTCAGGTATTACATATGAGTACCATTTTATAAGAATAGCATATTACAATAACAATAGTACTATTACAGTATACCCAGTAGTTCAGTCCTGCAGTAATATGTTGTTTAGTGTCATCCGCTGTTTTTCATGGTCCTATGGAATTGAGGTGTGACGTGGAAAAAATGGCTCCTTCAGGCGCGTAAAATGTCGTTTGTTATGAGCATCCTATAGATCCATGCATAATGGATTACAAAATCAATTGGTCGTTGTCGACAAAGATACTTCTTTGAAGTATCCCAGTTACTCCTAAGTATACTACAATGTACCCCTGGTACGGAAAATACGTACTGTTTAGTATACTTAAGAGTACCCGGTGTAATTATAAGTACCGGTAGTACCTTAGTCGACAATGACCAATCGAGCACCAATAAGCCATCTGCGCAGGTTCACACGAGATGGCACCTTGCGTCCGTAAGTTAAGCCCGGTTTCCTACTACACGCCTCAATTCACTTTTCGAAGAAAGCGCAGTTCAATTTCAATATAAATATTTTTATTTTAAGAAAACATGTTTCAATTTCAATATAAATACTTTTATTTGAAGAAAACATGTTTCAATTTCAAAGCAAATACTTTTATTTTAGCCCTCAAACGACGAAGAGGTAATTGCACAGAGTAGAACTTTTTTTTACTTCACATACTAACTTTTAACACGTTTAATTCTTTACAATTGGGCCTCACTCTGTTAAAAGGGAGTTAAATGCATGTGCGTAAAGTCCCGTCCCAGATTAGCCTGTGCAGTTCGCATAGGCTAACCAGGGACGACACTTTCCGCCTCAACTGGATTTTTGTCAAAAAGAGTCTTCCTTTAAACGAAAAATACAATACATGCGGAAAGTGTCGACTCTGATAAGCCTGTGCGAACTGCACAGGCTAATCAGGGATCACGATTTACGCACATGCATTAAACTCCACTTTTCTGAGAGGGCGTCTCAATTTTTTTGTATTTATTATAACTATTCCATTTCTTCTTACACGAGGGCATCTAAAAAGCTAACTCTAACTTTTTGGGCATGATATTTATATTATTATGTTAGATAGGTTTGCGAAGCTTTTGCATTCTTGATTGTCTATTAAATAAATTATTTTATATAATAATAAATGCTGTGCTATGTGACTGCCTCAACACTTTTTTGTATAAATTACTCTTGTATAGTACTAAATTTTTCTTTTCTTTTAACTTACAATTTGTTTTTGTTTTCTTGTTGCTTTAATGGAATTAATCTTTTATATTAAATAAGTTGGTCTATTCCATCATTTTTATGTATGGATGTAACGTGATCTTGTATATAAAAGAAAAAAGGCATATATAAAAAAAAAACTTGTGTTTCTCATGAAGTTTTCGTGTTTGAGTGAATAGAAACCATAGTTTACAATGCTATTTAAAAAAATGTCTGCCATTGGAAGCAATTTGCAATAATATGTATTGTAATGCGCATTACCTAAAACTGCATGCCAATAGGCCCCGACTCTGCAAGAAAAATATATTATATATGTATTACAAGATTATGTATCGTTTGAATAAAGCCACCGCATCTCTTATACAAGTTTTAGTCAAATGAGGTTGCTAAACAAGTTTAGAACCCAACCGATGTCGAGTAGGAATTTATTTTCCATGGCAATGTGTGCTGTCATTGACCTAATGTAGATAAAGTATTGCGCAAATTGTTTGAAGTATTGCATATATTTATTTCTTTAATTATTTCGTTGGTCTTGTGACAATAATAATATTTATCCAGATTTAGTACATTTTATATTTGTATGGGGGTTACACAGTGGGTCTTTTTATTGTATCTTCTCACATATCTCATCTTATTGCCTCGCATTTTAACATAATTTAGTGTTTTCTCATTCTCTATGGTCCTTTTCTTGCAAAATACAGCACTGTCTTTTTTGGAATACATTGCAATAGTTCGCCATACAGTTAAGCCGTGTTGTTGCAGCAGTAATATCACATGACCATTGATATTCAAAAATGTTCGTCTTTCTGAGAAAATTGGGCTTAACGCATGTGCGTAAAGTGTCATCCCAGATTAACATGTGCAGATTAACACTTTCCGCTTTAATGATATTTTTCGTTTTAATGAAGTCTCTTCTTAGCAAAAATCTAGAAAGGTTGAAAGGGTCTTCCCATATTAGCCTGTGCTGACTTCACCGGCTTATCTGGGACGACACTTTACGCACATGCTTTAAGCCCAGTTTTCCCAGAACGAGGCTAAAATGTTCCTCTTGCGCTTCCAGATCGCCTATAATATTCCCTTGCTTGCTGATAGCGACCAGGTCAGCATCATATTGTTCTAAACTTCTTACGTATGGTTGAGTCCGTGATCTTTGTCTCGTAGAGTCTGTGGGTCCCAACTGTACTGCAAAGTCTTCAAATTTTCTTCAAGTATTTGTTTTAATTAAATAATTTAATTGAGCGGTTACGATTCTCTTCTTTAATGGAGTGTTTATACTGAGTTGTAGTTAATCGATAAAAGTCTCTATCAAAATATGTGGTTAATATGGATCGTTGTTGTTACGAGTCATGTCTTAATATAGTAACAATTGAGTTATTTTACGCCAAGAAGTTCCAATAAATAGTAACAATGGTTTTATAAGTCGCATAAAACGAAGTGGTATATATTAAAGTGAAAAGTGACAGTTTTTTTGTTTATCGCAAGTGACATTGTTGGGTCAAAATCGCTGAAGAAATATTACATTGAGATATTCCGTCTATTTTCTTTGTTAGTAAGATCAGAAATTGATTAAACTGGGATGTTAATTTTTCAACAACAAAAAATACAGGATATAGCTTCTTTTATTAAGCATCACGTCTTGATTATAGTTATGACTGTTAGTTTAGAAGGTTATATATTGTATCTTTCAAACTGTACGTGTGTTTGTCTTCAATCTTTCCTACTACACGAAAGAAGTTTAAAACAACCGATTTTTAAGCATTCCCCGTCGTGCATTTTGCATGAAGCCAAGTCCTCGCTTTTCACTCAACTTTTCTCGTGGATTCTTTTGCACACATGTTTAAATTAGTTTTGCTTGAAACATTATGCTTGCAGTTATAGATAAAGCTTATCGAAATTCATCTTAGTCATAGATGTTTATATACTTCAAATTCATTTCAGAAAGTCAAATAGTTTTTAACTATTTAAAAAAGAAAAAAAATGTTATTATTATCAAGAAAAGATAGAATATGGAAAAAAATATATATACTTTCAAACATTTTCAGTATTCGGTTGTGAAGATATGCGTTGTGAGATTTGAAAGATTTTACTGATATTTTTGTAGATAAGTTTTGATTATGACATGAAGACATACTTACTTACAATGGCAATTGTGCCATTTATTTCCTGCCTGGAAGAAAGAGCGGTTTATAGAAATTATCTTCTCCCGTCCGTCTTTTCGTAACAATTTCGTGTCCGCTCAGTTTCTCCTATACCGTTTGGAGGATTTTAATGATAAGCTAATTCAGATGATGTGTAGACTGCATGAGCGGGCAAAGCGTTGTCAAGGTCAAGTTTACATTTGAAGGTCAAATGTTGGAACCCCCATTTTAGTGTGTCCAATATATCCTCTATATCATCTAAGGGATTTTCGTAAAAACATGTCTCACTTTGTGTTTCGATCATCAATACGATAAGCAGAATTCATGATTCAGTCCAGGTCTTTGTCGAACTTGACTGTCAAATATTCGAGCCTAAATATCTCTTATACCTTTAAATAATTGTCATGAAATATGTTTAGCTCCCTAGACCATAGTTAGTCACGCCACCTCAAGGTAAAGGTCACACTTGAAGTTTGCATTTTCATGTCCGTTCTAAATATCAGTTTTGTTCTTTATCCTGTGCCTTTTAAAGTAAATACCTGACATTTGCCGATGTTGTTTATGTTAATGTAGAGGCAACCACTTTAATGTTTAACAGATCAAAGTTGTGCATATAACTATCCTTAGGACTGTTTTCTTAATTTTTAACTTTGTTAATTACGTTCTGTTATTGTCTGTATGATATTATTAACAGTATGATAAATCATACCTATAGTTGATTCAGTTTTTTTAGTAAAGGTTCATTTTCTTGGTTGAATATAATTTATTCTAGCATGTAATAACTCTATAGATTTGAAGAATTAGTCGTGAGAATGATTTCTGTAAAAGCACGTGGCACGTTAAAGTGTTATTTATAGGTTATTGAGCACGTTTAGGTTAGAGCGCACTTTGTCTGGTAAATGCATGATTTAATTTATCAAAACCAATAATTTCAGAGTTATCTTAAAGTGATTTTAAGTGCGAAATTACACGGTGTCAGAGATTGTATAACATCCATATTGCAGTTTGATTTTAAATTGCATTTTTTCGCAAAAGGGTATTATTTAATTGTGACTTATGGTTATTTGGTAGTAGTATTTATAAATATGTATCATCACCAATAAATCTTTCGGATCAATTAATTGAATGAATACTCGAATCAGTGGTTAAAAATCCGAAAGAAAGTACTAAAGAAAGTATGCATTTTGTTTTATTGCATTTATGTGTAAATGTCTAGTAAACAATTAAACTTTGTCATTATTTTAGGTTATGCCAATGATAGTCATACGTTTACTTGTGTTGACATACATGAATTAAACTAAAGTTATTTGATATCATTATTCATCTTCAGTATTTTTATCGGTTTACATGAAAGTGATTTCATATGTCAATTGGTAATATTTGTATTTGGTCTGTTTTTATACCTCCCACACCGAAGTAGACGGATGTATACTTGATTTACTACGTCTGTCTGTCCGTCTGTCCGTAGACACACACTTGTCTGACGAAGTCCTCCTCAATTTGTCAATATACAATACTCAAACTTGCATTAATTGTTCCCTACGACATGCTTTTGTGCGCGTGCAATGTTTATAATTCTACCTCAAACATTGATAAAGTCATGTCACTCTTTAACATACACCTTCTACAACATACTTGTTATACCCCTATTACCATTGGTAATGGGGGCTATATACGAGTCACTTTGTCGGTCGGTCGATCTGTCGGTCTGTCTGACCCGAAAATTGCATCCGATCTTCACCAAACTTAGTCAGAAGTTGTATTTAGATGATGTCTAGGTCATGTTTGAATATGGGTCATGCCGGGTCAAAAACTAGGTCACGGGGTCACTTAGTGCGTTTTAAACCGAAAGTTTGTCCGGACCTTAACTATGTCATTTATCGTTAGAATTTAAAATGACGTTGTGTCATGCGAAAAAAGTACGTCGATATCTCCAATGTCGAGGTCACACTTTGAGTTTTAGTTCAAATGTCAAAAATGGCCATAAATGAGTATGTCCGGGCCATAACTATCTCGTTCATTGTGAGATTTTTAAATCGTTTGGCACATTTGTTCACCATCATTGGACGGTGTGGCATACGAAAGAAAATACGTCGATATCTCCAAGGTCAATATCACACTTTGAGTTCAAAGGTCAAAATTTTCCATAAATGAGCTTGTCCGGGCCATAACTATGTCGTTTATTGTGAGCTTTTAAAATCATTTGGCACATTTGTTCACCATCAGTGGACGGTGTGTCATGCGAAAGAATTACGTCGATATCTTCAACGTCAAGGTCACACTTTGAGTTCAAAGGTCAAAAATGGCCATAAATGATCTTGTCCGGGCCATGACTATGCCATAAATGATAATGGCATAATAATTCTTAAAAATCGCCATAAATTAGCTTCTCTTGTTTTGTGAAGACAGCATGCTAAATATTCTGTGGCAATGCAGCATGCGGGGGTATACGTCACGTCTGTGACAAAGCTCTAGTTATAATGTGCTACTTATAACGACATGCGACTTCAGATATTCGTCCCTTCCGTGACAAACTCTATTCTAGTTCAATCTTGGTAGCAGACTTATTCGTTTTCAAATGTGCGGATTATATATTATAAAACGGACTTCATTCTGTATTATGATACTTATTGTTCGTACCTTCTAAACTAAATGCTTGAGAAAAGTTTAACTTTTGGCTTATATATGCATATTCTTCTTTCGAGATAAAAATGTTAAATGGAATACATTTTAGGATCTAGTAATTAAGCGCTAAAAAGGTTATATATATATGACAACTGTAATGTATTTAAATCAGAACAATTTACCAAACAAACAGTTTTGGAATATTCTACACTGTAAAAAATCAAAATAATAGTTTTAAAAAACGCCTTGCACTAAACTGTCGAATCGCCCTATTAATTTAATGGTTTGCATGTGTTCCTTCCCTACCCCCAGCGCCCGCCGTCGTTCTTCAAGAGACTGATGGGCGTGGTCAGGGCGCCGTCGGCCCGGTCTAGTCAGAGCATCGACACGGACCACTCCGGCGACGAAGTTGACACTCACAGGTCTGTACCGTTTTAATAACTGTACTATGTTTATGGTTTTCATTCTCCATTTCTTCTGTACAAGTTAATAGGTAAACTCATTTTGTTCATCATCAATCTGTATATGTGAGTCTAGCAAAACACTAATATTATATTTGATTATTTTATTTTTTGTAAACAAAAATGTACAATTTAATATTTATATTCTTGTGTGTATGATTATCCATACGCGACCAATATGATACTTAACTACGTATAGTACGTATTTGTACTCACGTTGACATAATGATATGTATAACTATTTGTAAAGTACACAAAAAAAAATTCAATTTACGTCAATAAAACATTATGTCTCTCTGTCTGTCTGTCTGTAACGGTGTGCGGTTGCGTGTCTGTTTCGCCCGACCGTGTGTCTGACTGTATTTGTATGCTTAACATATTAATCAATGTGTTGTAAGAAGGATTATAATAACGGTAAAAAACAATTTGCATATTTACAAGTTGTGAACATATTTCAAACGGTTCTGATTTTGATAGAAAATCAATTTTAGCTTAACAATTAAATAGGGCGCATTATTTCTTTGTTTTCAAGTTATCAAATATAATAAGAATTCAACAACTGTTACCCCTAATTTGCATTCTTGTTTATGATATATCTACGTATGCAAAACATTCGAGCCTCGCTCTGAAAAAACGGGGCTGAATGCATATGCGTAAAGTGTCATCCCAGATTATCCTGTGCAGCCCGCACAGGCTAATCAGAGACGGCACTTTCCGCTTTTATGGTATTTTTATTTAAAGGAAGTCTCTCCTTAGCGAAAATCCAGTTTAGGCGGAAAGTGTCGTCCCTGATTTGCCTGTGCGGACTGTAGAGGCTAATCTTGGACGACACATTTCGTACATGCATTCCCATAGCGCGGCTCATTCTTATCAACGTCGTTCCTGCTTCTATTCATGTTGTTGTTCCATGTTCTGTCGGTCAAATGTGCATGTTTGTGTCCCCTTATTTGCAGCCCCAACTTTGACAAACCGTCTGGAACTGCTTTTAGTTTCCTGAGGCGGAACAGCAGCAAGCGACGCAAACCCAGCGGCTTTTCCGGCGGAAACGTTAACCCGGATATGGGAAGCGTACAGGTCAGTGAGCGTTGGCCACTATTTATTGTGTGCTTGTATTTTGTTTCGTTTTACAGTGTTTTGTATATACAAAAATATACGCATGCGCCACAGGGTAGTTTTTTATTTTTTTTAACACTAATTGTTTGATATTTTCCGATTTTACACCTTTCCCGGTGCATAAAGAATGCTTTTCTGTCTCAATTAAGTTAATGATTAAGCAAGTGTTATTAAATGGAATTATTAGATAAAACATCACTCAACCTGACACAATTTAGTAGAAAATGCAATGTGTTAAGACCGGACACTATGCTACTTGTCCGCTAAAGACGATAGGTAGAAATGCACGGCTATGTAAATGAACCTCGTTCTGGGAAAACTGGGTTAATGCATGTGCATAAAGGGTCGTCCCAGATTAGCCTATGCAGTCCGAACATGCTAATCAGTGACGACACGCCCCGCTAAGGAAGTTTTATCTTGGCGAAACTCCTAGTTAGGCGAAAAGTGTCTCCCCTGATAAGCCTGTGCGGACTGCACAGGCTAATCTGGGACGACACTTTACGCACAAGCATTAAGCCCAGTGTTCCCAGAACGCGGCCCACATATATACAGAAACGTTAAGATCGTACGGTAATTTATGTTGTTAGATCCGCTACATTCGGTACGCAGGATTGCACGGCTATATAAATAGCTCGTATTCCAACGAGGAGGACGACACGTCCTCTGGTATTTACGCCACGTCCTCGGGTATTTACGTAGTGTCCGACCACTACCAGGTACTTCCGTTTATATGCACAGCTTCATGCGGGACCTGGGACTCATTGGTGTACGTTTTGACGTCATCATAAGACACGCTCTATTGTAGCATTTTTTTTATTAGCGTCGCTGTTGGAAAACCGGGCTTAATTCAAGTGCGTTAAGTGTCGTCCCAGATTAGTCTGTGCAGTTCACACAGGCTAATCAGGGACGACATTTCCCGCTTTTATGGAATTTTCATTCAAAGGAGGTCTCTTCTTAACGAAAATCCAGTTTATGCACAAGCGTCGTCCCTGATAAGCATGTGCGGACTGCACAGGCTAATCTGGGACGACGCTTTACGCGCATGTATAAAGCCCAGTTTTCGCAGAACGAGGCTTAATTGATCTATAATACGCGACGTCACGAGCGTGTGACTCATTCGTAGATCTCGACCGTTCTTCAACGTTTTGCGCGCTGGCTTTTAATGACGATGACGTCATCAGTCTGTCAATCAGTGAGTCCGCAGGGTACCGAACATGCCGAATGTAATGCGGCAGCGTTTTAGGGTCACTGTGCGTTTTAGGGACCATGGGATAATGGTGGCGGCTTAGGACACTTAGTATATGGTGATAGTTCTTCTTGAGTGCTTTGCCAAACGAACAGCCCCGGAGGGTCAGTAGCTGGGAGTTGGATTATTGCAACTATATGGTGACGGAATAAGTTGACGCTTTTGAGTAAAGACAACATTAGTTGATTGTTTCCATGTCACCGACGGTAATTAATGGCGACATAAGGAGTATTCGTCACTATCGTTACAAGCTCTTATTATTGTTGTTGTCATTTTTATTTCATTAGAAAAAGAGCATATCCGCAGACATTTGAAAACCTTACATTTAATTTTAGCTGTCTGTATTTATTGCCTCTCTCTCTCTTTGACATGGAAACTGGGAATTTGTGTTTTGGTTATGTATCAGTCTCATCTAACGCATTTTATATACAACGTAGATAGAATTTGTATATTTAAATTTACTTTTTTTGTTTTACATGTACTCACTTGTATTCTGTAAAATTTGGAGGGTTATAAGTATTTGCATGCTCATACAAATAACTTATCATATAACAGCATTAAACGTTTTGGAAATTTCCTGTCAAAAAAATCTTTTGAAAATTCATAACAATTAATATGATTGTATGATTGATACAAAATATTTATTCAAATAAAACGCAAACTTAAAAAAAAAGAATGTGTTTGGGCTGTAGAACGATAGTATCATAATTAGCACGTAATTTACCCACATACCATTTAAATGTTACATTTATCAAGAAACGTAAAATATAAAGAACCGATGTTTGCTAAATTATTATAATGAATACGGTATTTTTTTTATTTTTAAATCATATTTTAGGTGTATATGCAAAAACCTTTAAAATACTCTACCTTTGTACGACTCTTGCAGTTAGTTGTAAAAATATTTAAAATGATAATTTATTCAATATAAATGTTTCGAATATAACTTAATATGGTAGCAACTTGTGTATATGTATCATATAATTAAATAAAATATACTGTACAAACACTTTCGTTTATTAAAATTACTTAAAAACTAAACATGTTTGACCATAGCCTTCATCAGCAGAATCAATATACACAAAACATAGGAAATGACGTCAACGTCATTCGGTAACGTAGTTTTTAATTTATGTATCCTATATATTTCTTTGCATTATTATTTTCCTATATAAAAAAATGTATGTATCAAATACAAATTCTATTCAGGTACAACAGTTCACACACAATTCTCGGTTTGTTATTTGTTTTATACGTGACCCCCTTTATTCTGTATTCAGTCTTTGGACAAGCGCGATTTCTCCCAGGGCCTCCGCCCAGAGCACGCCGGTGTGCCGCTGTTAACGCGGCCCCAGTCCGAGACGGGCTTCCACACGCCGTCGCTCCCGACGACGCCGGTGAGTCCGAGGTCGCCGGCACTGTTCAACCGGACCCCGTACGAATCGCCGACGACGTCACCGAACTCCCTCCGGCGCTCCACGTCGCCGCGACGGGGATACACGACGGATGTGGGCTTCGCGTCTGCCGTGACCAACATCTGTGAACAGGCGCAGGAGATCGTCGATCAGAGCAGACGAAAACATAAAGGTGATTGTGTGTGTGAAATTCTTTTGGGTGATTGCCTTTGTTAAATTCCCCGATTGGTTCACATTAAATACTTGATTTAAAACAATTAATAACCCGGTAACTATGTTGCAATTGTCGGTGAATAATTTTGGAGTTGATAATAGATGGACGTTTCTAGAATAATTTCGATTTCTAATAGACTTTTATGTGGTTAGATAGAATTCTTACCCAATTTAATTATAACGTATTCCGTTGACATCTATGACAATGGAAATGAACAAGTCTGTAACTTGGACAATATGTGGATGTACTAGTATTTGCCTTTTATGCGCAAACTACGTTGTCATTGTGGAATAAACTACGCTGTATTTCAACCTTGTTGAAAATAGTTCACATACGCAAAAGGACCTACAGTGACGTCATTTTGTTTATTTTAATAACATCGTAAGATGTTTTTCATATATTGTTTTTTTTTTAGCCATTTTATTTTGTTTATTTTTAATAAAATGACAAAAGAGTGCGAACATGATGGAATGAATGGAATTCATCCTCTGCACGACAACCCGAAACACTAGTCAAAGTTTTGGGTTTTCCAAGCTTAGCTTCATTAATTTATATTTATGTTAAAAGTATTCTGATATTTCAAGGTTTCCGCTACGACGACAGCATCAGCATTCCGAATTCCCCGCAGCTGCGCAGTCGGCCAAGGGTGAAGCGACCGCCCCTGATGGCGCAGCCGCACGTGCTGGGGTCGCCGCTGCCCAGTCCTCAGCCGCGCATCCGCTCTGAAATGTACCGTTCCACTTCGCTGGAGACCCGCTCCCGATCCCCATCCCCCAACCTGACCCCGTCGTCGACGCCAATGAACGAGTATTACGGAGGATCGAACCTTACGGACCGGTCGCGCAGCCCGAGTCCCGTCAGCAGCCCCGTTCAAACGCCGCCCAAGCGGTCGACGCGCAAGCTACCAAAGGCACCGGTGCAGGCTACAAAGCCTTCTTCGCTGAATCTTGCTCAACCAAAGCTCAAAGAGAACATGCCGCGAGTTATGCCTTCTCCAACCGTTCCCCAGCCTTCAAAGAGTCCGGGAAGCATAAACTTTCCGCGCCTGAACGCTTCTCCAACTCACAAACCAAAGCTTAACATTGCTCCTGTGCCTCAAAATATTCCTCCGCCTGGAAAACTAGGCCGCCCGGAGCCGTATAGCCCTACAGAGCGTAATAATTTAAACAAGGTCAGTGACCCACGTGACATTCCGGATCAAACGCGGTCGCTTCCGGGACACTACAGCAGACGACCGAATGTGCCACCTAGTGATCATGTTAACCCTTCTTCCAGACAGTCGCCAGATTTAAGTAAAATAAGGTCACATGATAGAACTAGAAATGCGCAAGTTAGGAATTTAGATCAATCGCCAAGTAGGCAACCCTCCAGTAGGAGTTATGATAGGATCCCAGTGGGTGGTTCTCCGGTCGCTAGGGGGCGTGTAAGAAATCCACGTGACAATGTACCCGTGACTAGAGATAGCCACGCTTCCCGCTCACCGCGTGCAAACCACGGGAACGGACCTAACGGTTACAACAATAACAACAATAATAAAAATGGTCGTCTCCCGACGGAGAAAATGGAACTAAGGGGAGAAAATAACGATCCTGTAATAAATCGCTCTGACGAGGACGATGATGATTGGTGTTAAGAAACGGCTGTATATTTATGCGTATGGCTGTATATTGATGCGGCTGCATATTGATGCGTATGCTTGTGTTATTTCTTTAATATTGATGCGTATGCTTGTGTTACTTTTTTACTTCAAAACATTTTACGTCTTAAGTTTAAATGTTGGAAGTACAACGTTAAAATGTTCTTTGAAAAAATACGTGTAAAACCTACGCAAATCTTTATAAGAGATCAAAGCCGGTGACAGTTTAGTCAGCGTTGGCGGTCAATTGTGTATTAATTGTGTAAGGGTCGCCGTGGTGTAGTGGATGTGGTGTCCGCCTAGCGATCGGGAGGTCGTGGGTTCGATCCCCACTGTGGGAGCGTTCTTTCGATCTTCCCCAAAGACACCAAGTACTGGTTCTTAGTCCCAGGAAACGGACTCGAGAGCGTTTCAATAAGCCTTAGGCTTCCGATGCAATCGAGCTAAAATAAATATGTTTAAACTAATTGTGTATCATATTTTAAATAAACTTAATCGTTTTTTATATATATTATATAATGCTATCTCAAGTAGAGACACTGTGCTATATTGTATACAAAAACATAGGCGAACTCAGCGTTGTTGTATACAAAAACATAGGCGAACTCAGCGTTGTTGTATACAAAAACATAGGCGAACTCAGCGTTGATAACATTTTAGTTTTCTGGAAAATAAACAACTCAAGCGAATCAAGCATCGGTTAATGTTCTTTGAATTTGATTTAAATGAATTAATTCAGCCCCTTTAAAAATGTTTACAATACAACTGTTTGCGAATAGCGTTGTCTTAAAGTGTTATTTTGTGCGGCGTTATTTTTGTTATAAATTGCAATTTGTAAATGAATATTATGCATAGACTATATTTAAGATGTGTAGGTCTATACGGAAGCGTGAATAAAAAATGCAAGCTTCGCCGTTTACAAAAAAATATTATTAAGAGTTTTTGTGTGCAGTACATCCAAATGAGGCTAGATAGGATAGATAGTCAGCAATGATCTAAAATATAGATTCAACATGCATATTGTGATTAATTATAGTACAGAGTGTGCGTCGAAAGTCACGTGCTCAAACATTTACGCTACGTTTCATGCTTCTGTGATGCAATGAGCGTAACGTTGGAAACGCGTAAATTCTATTTATAAATTATATTTGTGACTTTTATAAATTCTATTTGTGACTAGTGTTTCTTTAGTATGAAACGTGCATATGTGTGAATGTTTATACATATTTTTATTATTATAGAACAGCAATTACGAGACTATGTATTAAAAACAAACTTTCCTAGTGTTCTGCCTTGATGGTGTTATGTGCATTGCAAGGGAATAAACTCTGCGAACAATTTCAGGGGACAAAACTTCACCATCGTACTTATGTAGAACTACCTATAATGGGATTTAAATGTGTGACAAATAAAAGTTCAATTCTCTTAGAAACGAAAATTAATCGCTCATCCTTTCCTTTGTTTTTTTTATATAAGGCTGTTTGTCCGATGACTTTATATTAAATAGGTTGCAATATGATTAAAATTGAACGCATAATTTGTCTGCNTACCATATAATGCTGTCAAACCAACCAAACAACAAAAGATAGTCTGAATAAAATTACACTCTAAAGCTTTGTTAGCGAGGGTATAGTTATCATGAAGCAAAGCTTTTTTTACTAGTTTTGTGAAGCGGCCAATGTCTGCTAAATTTTTTAAATGGCCATTTTTGACAGTTTTTAGCCCCCAAAGTTAGTTTTTCAAAGTTTTTACCAGCGTTGTTGACTACTGCGGCACATTTGAGGTAAGTCCTTGTAAAAATTNGACGGACGGACAACCGGACGGCAGAGATCACCACAATATCCCCACCTTTTTTTCAAAAAGTGTGGGGATAAAAAGAAAATAACACATGCATGTGTTTTGTCGTAATAAAGTCTAAAACCCAAATACTAGTCATAAATATGTCTTGTTCCATACCTTATCATAAACCTTAGATATCTGCATTTAAATTAAATGCATTCTTTAAAAAAAAATGTCAATTGTCTGGTGTTCGGACACTTGTTCAACAAGGCACCAAAATGTTAATACTTCTTTGGAGTACATTTACATACCTGGTAGAAGAATAATGTTCATTCTTCCCTAGAAACTCTTCTTCGGTTGCACCTGAAAAATATATAGAAAGTTCAGAAGCCAATTCCTTGTTACATTCACAATTAATAAACTTTAAGCCCATCATCGCACATGCATTGATTAAACTCCCCATGGTATAAACTGAGGTTCCACCATCTTAAAAACATCAAGCATGCACAGAATAGTGACATAATTTTGTTTATTTTAATGATGTCATTTTATGAGTTTAGTCTTCTTTCTTTTTTCAGCCATTTTCTTTTATTAATATTTAAACTACATATAACAAGCATATTCGTTGAATTGATATCGTCACCAAATAATGGTTATGGATGGGTGTAAACTCCTTGATGTATGGTAGAATCCTTACAAAATAAGGCATATTTAATCAAAATGTGTAACATTTGACCTCAGTGTGTGACCTTTACCTTGACCATAGAGTCTTACCTGTGACACACTGCCAGATAAAGGAGAACAATTGTAAAACGTCATGATGAATAGTGAAGTAATGGCTAAATTATGAATGATTCATCAAAATTTAGACCTTGATGTTTCAATGAAATCGGCCGAAGCAGTTGTGAGATATGGCTCCAGACTTATGTTACAACAAACTTCAGTTCAGAATAGTTTTGTAGCGCACAAAAATAGACATGTATTATCAATATGTTCCTAAAATAAAGGGCATGTTAACCATTGACATAAAATGAGTCCAATAACTGAAACATTCTTATCACAGAGATTTGCGGTTAGCAGTTACACTTTTTCATCACCCATTAGATATTGGAAACTGGGCTTTATGCATTTGCGTACAGTGTCATCCCAGATTAGCCTGTGCAATCTGCACAGGCTAATCAGGGACGACACTTTCCGCTTTTATGTCGTTCAGTGTCCACAGTGTGAACTTACCATAATTGACCAGAATGCTGCATATGTCAGATACCGCTGGGCACCATCCTGGTTCCCTGTGCACGATCTCTATAACTTTGTGCACGATATCTGCAAGGCTTTCCTGGTCTTCGTACACCGACACTGTAACCCACAGAAGATCAGTATGAACATAAATGAGCTCGTTCTGTGAAAAGGGGGTTAAATGCATGTGCGTAAAGTGTCGTCCCAGATTAGCCTGTGCCGTCTGCACAGGCTAATCAGTGACGACACTTTACGCCTTAACTGTATTTTTGCTAAGAAGAGACTTTTTTCAACGAAAAATATAATTAAAGCGGAATTATCAGGAAAGTGTCATACTTGTTTAGCCCGTGCGGACTTCACAGGCTGATATGGGACAACACTTTAGGCAAATTTATTTAACCCCATTTTCTGAGAGTGAAAATCAAATAGATTATCAGCATTTAAATATACGTTATAGGAACAAAACATATCAATACATTATTAAGTTTTACAGGTCACAAAATACGATAAGCATATGTGTAAGCATATAGAGTAATTTCGGGTATCATCGACCCTTTAGTGATAAATAACCTTATTTTCGTTTCGTAACTACTTTAACTCAGAAGATACATGTCACTAAGAAATTCCAAGTTTGATTGGATAATTTAAGCCAATGAAATTACTTGTACCTCAAACTAAAGTGTATGGTTGTAATATCGACCCCTTGCGGCAATTATCTTAAGGGTTTAAAAAAAAAAAATCAGATGTTTGCATAAATCCATTTTTTTAATAAACATTAGAAATCGGAAAAACACAAATGATATTAACACCGTAAATATAAATAATCTAAGTGAGTCAAACGCAAACTTAGCATGCAAAGTAAATATCTACTACTTAGATATGACGTAATAAGAGTTTTAATTAATCTCGATGTTGACTCCAAATACATACTTTGATTAACCTTAAGCGGAAAACCTATGCTTTAACAATATTGCTGTTAGTTACATGCATTACAGACAAAAACAAACTCATCGTCTAAGGCTGCATTATTGTAACCAGCGCAAACGATGTGCCACCACTTACAACACGACTCACAACTTATCCATGCATCAGGGTCACCGTCATTGGATTTTAGGGTGTCGCATATTGGGCAGACGTTGACAAAGCTCTCTTCGAAATCATCACTGTCGGCGACCATGTACGGAACATCCGACAGTTCAGAATCTAATGACTCACTGTCGTTCTGCTAACGCTTTGGTTTTCGTTTACTGCAATTTGGTGCTGTTTTCTTTATCTTTTTATTTTCTCTTTCACGTTTTTTATGTTCCTTCTCTTCCTCCTTCTGTTAACGTTTAGTTTCACGCTCATCTTTTCGCTTCTGTTTAGCCATTTCTTTGTCTTGTTTCTGTTGTTCACGCTCCTTTTGCAACTTTAATGCCTCTTGACCAGAAAGCGCCTTTGGCAATACACGGCACAATTGTTTCACCGTTTTGTTTTGGTTTCGCTAGAGGTACACGCAAGTGCTTAAACGCATGAGATGCAATCCCGGGCATGTTCTCAACATTTTCTATTGTTGCCAGAACCTCACGTTGATCATCGCGCGATGTTGTTGGAGATGGCTCAGTAACCACTTGCGATGGGCTGGAAACGGTAGCAACCGGCGGCAGCGTCTGCTTGGACACATTTTCATTTACATTTTCAAGTTGGTTTGACGTACCGCGTTCAGTATCATAAGACTCTGACTGTTTCTTTGACACTGTATGATCAGATTCATCCTGTGAAGTATAATATTATCTGATGCCGTGAACAATACTCAGACGTTTCCAACAAGATATGGGTCGAATGTCCATCTACGAAAACAATCACCGGCTTTTGAATATTTTTGTCGATCACAAATCGGTCGATGACTTTGACATATTCAAGAAACGCATTCCGATCCATCCAGCCGTGGCTGTTGTTGTATAGACAGCCTCCGAAAACTCCGCAAGTTCAACATCGGGGATACGCTCCCCCTGAAATATTTTCATTAGTGGTGGGTACTCGCCATAACTGTAATTTGAATCTTTGTGTTTGTTACAATTTGGTACACATTTTTGGAACCAGTAGCGGCTAACACGCGGCCTG
>VMBQ01003199.1:0-19360 GCA_007657795.1 Dreissena rostriformis
TACAGTTGGGGGCATCCGTGTCCTGTGGACACATTTCTTGTTTTATTTTATTTTTATTCAAACTGCACCCGCAGCCGAGCGTTGGCACCCACTCTGCGGTGCTCTTGTTGAAAAGTAAATTGGCCCTTACACATATGTAAATTGTATGCACAATTTTAGTGCTTAAAAACTGTTTTTAAAATATTTTATTAAGCATTCCAAGGTTAACAAAAGTCCTGTATTATCTGTAAATAATTTAAAATTAATTCATTTTGTTACCTTATATAGTGAAAAAGACAATGATTATTGATACCAGCAAGATTTTGATAATAAAACAAAAAGTGGCTCCCATGATCCCATCAGTGCAATACAGGGGAGAATCATTTAACTGCAGGTTTGGTTGGCACAGCAACTGTTTTGATGAAACCTCAGTCAGCAGTCAATTATGTTGCAGTAATTTTTGCTTAATAGTTATATGCCTCTGTGCCAAATTGTTGAGACATGTGGTATGTTCCATTCATACATTTGTACACCATGCATGACCCTTTGTTACCAATAAGAATCTTTATTTTCTTGGTGCATTCCATTCACACTGCATTGTTTCTTCACTTGTCGAATGTTCTCATTATGAGAGAGACTGCCATTTCTGAAAGTGCCTATATTGCTCATGGTCCTCACAATCTCATTCAGGTGATGTACCGGTAGTTTCATGAATTTATGCATATAATTATGTTGTAAAGATCAGTTATTGAGTACAATTATGGCTTCCCATGAAGATTT
Source organism: Dreissena rostriformis (assembly GCA_007657795.1). Classification (NCBI taxonomy): domain Eukaryota; kingdom Metazoa; phylum Mollusca; class Bivalvia; order Myida; family Dreissenidae; genus Dreissena; species Dreissena rostriformis. The sequence continues at coordinate 760 of VMBQ01003199.1, forward strand.
CCGAAATAAACTGTCAAGCATATTTGGTAAGACAATGAACTACAAATCTGAGGTTGCTGGTTTGATGAAAGGCCTGTTGCTTGTTTAAGGTCGCTATGGCGTAGTGGATATGGTGCCTGCCTAGCGACCGTAAGGTTACGTGTTCGATCACCACAGTGGGAGTGTTCTTTACATCTCCTTCATAGATGCCAAGTACTGGTTCTTGTCCCAGGAAACAAACTCAAGAGTGTTTCAAATAAGCCTTAGGCTTTCAATGCAAGCAAGCTAAAATATATAGGTTTAACCCATTTATGCCGAGAGGACTCTCCCATCCTTCTAAATTGGATCAATTCATTTCCAAAAATAGGGATGCCTAGTATATTAAGTTCTATATTTAGAATATTTCCCACAGAAATTCCTTCAAGCAAACAGGGTAGACCCTGATGCGACGCCGCATTATGGGGCGTCTCATCTGGGTCTACGCTGTTTGCCTAGGCCTTTTTTGTAGACGCTAGGCATAAATGGGTTAAACTAACTTTTGTAGTGAATGGTCATCATGATATGAAATTATCTCTACTGCCATTTTTCCCACTACCTCTGATTCAAAATAAATATTTGTTAAAATTCCACTTTCCCAGCAGTGATACCATTTTACAAAATCATGTTACCCTGACTTACTGTGTAGTCTCAATAACATGCCAAACCAAAAGCAGCACCAAGCAGCATAAATTACAAAACAGAACACATATTGGAAGTTGCCTATTTCAATAATATTCAAACTCTGTAAAACTGTTTAATGCTTTGCTTTGCATACAAGTGCATACCATTGACTGCCTTTTTAGCTCACCTGAGCACAACGTGCTCATGGTGAGCTATTGTGATCGCCTTTTGTCCGTCGTGCGTCGTGCGGCGTCAACATTTACCTTGTTAACACTCTAGAGGCCACATTTATTGTCCAATCTTCATGAAACTTACTCAAAACATGTGTCCCAATAATATCTTAGACGAGTTCGAAAATGGTTCCGGTTGGTTGAAAAACATGGCCGCCAGGGGGCGTGGCAGTTTTCCTTATATGGCTATAGTAAAACCTTGTTAACACTCTAGAAGTCACATTTATTGTCCAATCTTCATGAAACTTAGTCAGAACATTTGTTCTAACGATATCTCGGATGAGTTTGAAAATGGTTCTGGTCTGTTAAAAAACATGGCCGCCAGGGGGCGTGGCAGTTTTCCTTATATGGCTATAGTAAAACCTTGTTAACACTCTAGAAGTCACATTTTTGGTCCAATGCTCATGAAACTTGGTCAGAATATTTGAACTAATAATATCTGGGCTGAGTTCGAAAATGGTTGAGATCCGTTAAAAAACATGGCCGCAAGGGGGCGTGGCATTTTTCCTTATATGGCTATGTAGTAAAACCTTGTTAACACTCTAGAAGTCACATTTATTATCCAATCTTTATGAAACTTGATCAGAACATTTGTTCTAACAATAGCTCGGGTGAGTTTGAAAATGGTTATGGTTCGTTGAAAAACATGGCCGCCAGGGGGGGGGGCAGTTGTCCTTATATGGCTTTAGTGAAAACTTGTTGACACTATATTAGCCACATTTATTGGCCAATCTTCATGAAACTTGGTCAGAACATTTGTCCCAATGAAATTTTGGCAGAGATTGAAACTGGGTCATATGAGCTCAAAAACTAGGTCACAAGGTCAAATATAAAAAAACATGTTAAAAGTCACTTTTTTGGTCTAAAATAATCTTCATGAATCAGCTTGCATTTTTTCAGAATAGTCTAGTTCCTTTGGCTTTCAGGTGAGCGCCTTAGGGCCTGATGGCCCTCTTGTTAATATCATAGGTCAGCTTTCCTGATTTCTTGATAACATACATGTACATGTACATTGTATGTCTTCTATAGGTCATGGGTAGAAATACAACCTGTAATCTATTTTAACTCTGAAAGCATGGTTTTCAATACAGCAGTATGTTTTACCTCATTGAAAGATTAATAACCTAGCGATATAATGCTAGTCACCCTTACCTAGATTTCCCTGATTTGATTTCAAAACTATTTTATTTCCTTGCTGGGAAAATAGTATTAATAGTTATTTTTATGCCCCCGAAGGTGGGCATATAGTGATCGCACTGTCTGTCTGTTTGTCTGTCCTTCTGAAATTCCGTCACACTTTGCGTTTAGGTTTTGCGTTTAGGTTTCGAAAATTTGGAAATGTTTTGCAATATTGATTATAGCAACTTGATATTTGGCATGCATGTGTATCTCATGAAGCTGCACATTTTGAGTGGTGAAAGGTCAAGGTCATCCTTTAAGGTCAAAGGTAAAAAAAAAATCAAAACAGCATTGTGTTTCTGACAAACACATCTATTGTTTTATTTTACATAAATATATATGCCATGTGTTTGCTTCATAATTTAACCATTGAGCCAGTAAACTCTGTATGACATTTTAAGTATTAAAAAGGTAATCAATGACCATAACCAGAGATGAATACCGCAATATATGAGTTGTGTTCTGAGAAAACTGGGCATGATGCATGTGCGTAAAGTATCGTCCCAGATTAGCCTGTGCAGTCCGCACAGGCTAATCAGGGATGACACTTTCCGTCTAAACTGGATTTTTGCTAAGAAGAGACATTTAAATGAAAAATTTCACAAAGGCGGAAATTGTCGTCCCTGATTAGCCTGTGCAGACTGCACAGGCTAATCTGGGATGACAATTTACGCACAAGCATTACGCCCAGTTTTCTCAGAACACGACACATATGTATTCCTAAAACAACACAATCAAGCACCTTGAAGTATGCTTTGACAACCAGATGAGAATAACTATGCACACTTTAGTACTTTAAATATGACTTGTTTTTTTAATGCTTTTTGGAAGAACATTGTTGATGTAAAAGCGTAACACATAAATAGAATTTCTTGTCTAATTGTGTCTAAATTGAATGAACAAAGTTATACCAGCAAAATATCATTGAAATTAACTGAAAGATAATTATGACTGGCTTCAACAGGTGCTTTTCTGAATTGACAAATGAGATTCATAATTGTAGTAAGGTTGTATTGGTAGATCTTCACTGTGCATGTCACAATAATAAACAAGAATGCTCTGTAAAGCACAAAATAATGTTCTTGAAAAAAAAATCCAATACAATTTATCAGTGTTTATATATTGTTAGTTATTATATGAAAGCTCAGTTGGCCTCTTAATTGAACAATTGAAGGTGTATGGACCTCTTCAAACAATGTTAATTTTGTTTTAGGGATTCAATGAGGATCCAATCCACCAAAATTGTTGACACATTTTTTATACAATCATGTTTTGTGTATTTGCTGACCAAGAGAAGTTTTTGATTAACTCATTCGGTGCTGGAACCGAATTTTTAAGGCCTTTGCAAACAGTTTGGATCCAGACGAGACGCCACAAAACGTGGCGTCTCATCAGGATCCAAACTGTTTGCTATTCTGATAGTATTCTTTGAAAAAAAATCGAAGAAAATGCTAATTTTAGAAATTTAGCAGACGACATTTCAGCAGACGACAAATTTCCCAGCATGCAAAGGATTAAACACCTTGAAACTTTTGAGTTGATACTGATTATGATTATCAATAAAATTATATAGAGTTTATTCCAAAAAACACAAGGCTTTGAGCCCATGTGTACTCTCATAGTAAACATGGTATATACATGTATTAAAAAATATATATGTATACACTGTAATCTATCTAATTATTTCTGAACACATTTATGAGCAAAAACTGAGCAACAGGAAATAATAAAAGCATTTAGAAATGTTTATCAATTTCATGAGTTTCTGATAAATATTTTCCAGGTACATATATAATCCATTCACCAAGAAGCACAGCATTCAGGAATGACTTGGATGGCATGCAGAGAAAACAAATAAATTTGGACCTCGCTCTGGAAAAATGGGTTTAATGCATGCTCTTAAAATGTCTTCACAGATTTGCGTGTGCAGTTTGCACGGGCTAATCAGGGACTACACTTTTTGCATAAACTGGATTTTCGTTAAGAAGAGATTTCCTTTTCAAGAAAAACTACCTGAAAGTGACGAAACTTTACGCCAATGCATTAAGCCCCATTTTCCCAGAGCATGACACATATGTATGTGGATATGCTCCTATTGTCCTCTTGTTTCATAGAATGTGAGTGATGAATTATTTCTTTTATGCTTCAGGGAGACTCACTGCGCTACTTTCTGACTAACTTACCAAGAATTGGAAAACCAGTAAGTACTTTAAAATACTTTATTAAAAGTAAAAGTATGTTTTAGATTAGTTATACAGTCAATCTTGTGCTTGAGACCACTTGAATTAAACGACTTTTGTCTTATGCGACCACTTTGAATACCCCCGAGCGTTTTTACTATAGTTTCATATTGTATTTAGCGACTTTTGTCTTACGCGACCAGCGACCGCTAATTTTAATGTATTTTGATGTCCAAATCTTTAATTAAACGACCACTTTGAGGTAAAAGTGGTAAATCTGTTTACCGTTCAGGGACAAATCAGTGTTAATTGTTTATCTAAGATATACAATTACACCTTTGTTATGTTTTCACACCAGCCATTTTCCTTTGTCACGATGACTGGTTCTGACTGTGTGGCAGTCGTTTCCCTCCCAAGACGTTTCCACCCCAGATGTTTCTCCCCTAGATGTTTCACTCCCATTTTGGGAGTGAACTGTCTACATAATAATGATAATATGAAAATGTATATTAGAACTAGTTATTTGTATTATTAAAGGTTTCTGCTCAATAACTCAAGTTGGGAACAAGGTGTAATATGGAAATTGTGTGTGAAATAGCTTACCTTCAGACCTAGCTAGGGATTGCATTTGGGGCTAGTAAGGTTAAGGTCAAGGTCACTGTTACTAAAAAAGAAAAACTGTTTCAGCTCAGTACATGTAACTTGAGTTTTGATGGTATTGCTCTGAAATTGTGATTGTTGGTTGCATACATGTAGACCTAGCTTGCAATGCTTATGGGGGTCATATTTATGTCAATGTCACTTTTGCTAGAAAACAGAAAACCAGTTTCTAGACAATAACTTGATTTTGGATGGATTCATTATGCCAAAAATTGTATAAAGGTAGTTTACATGCATACCTTGCTTGGGATTCCATTTGATGAAGTTTGGGTCAAGGTCACTGTTACTATAAATAGTTCATCAATCTTGACCAGACCTTTAAACTGGCGAATTTGGTGACAAGATGGCATTCTTGCTATCATTGGGGGGAAAGAGTGCAATTCTGCACTTCAGAATTTTAAGCGGAAAAGGCCATTGTATATTTTTGTTGATGAGCATGATTACATGTTATATTCTACTTTTTTTGTAAGATCAAATATTGTGCTATAAACTGTGCTAAAAATACTATATAAATAACGCTCAATTAGGCTCGCACTTGGTTTTATGAAAATAGAAAACATACACAAATGCCTCTAACTTGGTCAATTTTGTTTCCAAATAAATATTAATGGAGAGGGAAATTGTAAACTCATTTTGAGAAAAACATATCTACCTTTTGAGCAAGGAATTGGGGCGGAATTTAGACCCAAATTAGCCCTTAAAAATCACTGCGAACCACACACACTGTCCTGATACAGCTCTTGTTTTAAAAAAACACTTGCAAAACATACCAATACCAATTCTATACTTGTTAAAAGATTTGTAAGTTCGTGAAACCATTTTCATGTGGGTTTGGTTACTGAATACACTGAAACTAAATTATAATGAATATTTATAAAGAATACTTGACTATTCACTTGATGGTCAATTTTGAACAGAGTCTGTGAAACTTGATATTATCCACTTGAACAAGCCTTGTGAGAATGAATCATTTACATGGGTTTAAATAGTTACTGATGATCATAAGAATGTAAGAATAATTATTTGTAGGTCGCCATGTGGTAGAGGATATTGTGTGCGCCCGGTGACCAGGAGGTCACGGGTTCAATCGCCAGTGTGGGAGCATTCCTTGTATTCCTTATATTGCCAATAACTTTGTTGTACATTGTGGGATTTGGAAATATATTGGTACAAATAATCATAATATCAGCGATTTTTCGAGTGAAACAACCATGTCTTTTATTTCAAGTTTAAGGTTACGGTGGTCCTTTTAAGTCGTGCATGGTCCTTAAATAATATTTGTGATAGTAGATGTTCATGTGACTGTTAGTTTTATTTCTTTATGGTTCATTGGCAAAAAAAATATTATTTCAAGACTATATGATGTAGGCCCCAACTATTGTGCTTGCTTAAAGGTTAATGTCATGTATGTGAAATAGGCTTTATGAGTAGCAACAGTGACTAAGGTCTAGTACATACATGTACATGCTGGCAAACAACATTTGTTTCTGTGTCCAGTGAAATAAAGTGGGGCATCGGGGGCATGATCCGTTTTCAGACACATTTCTAGTTTCTCAATGCAATAATAATTCAAAATGTCAAATTAGTATGCTTGGCTTGACATTTAACATCGAACACCTTTAAAAGGTAGCACATCACTTTGACTCAGTATGAATCCATTTATAATCATGAAATAATAGTGTGCGTATTTCTTTTCCAGGACTATGTACCTGTCCGGCTTGACATCCTGCACGCCCGTAAGGCCACGAAGGGAATCACGGAGCACCAGATTGACATCAACCGGATCCCGTTCCTCTTTGTGGACGTCGGAGGTCAGAGGTCGCAGCGGCAGAAATGGTTCCAGTGCTTCGAGGGCATCACGGCCATCTTGTTTCTGGCCTCGTCGAGTGAGTTTGACCAGGTGCTCATGGAGGACCGGAAGACCAACAGGCTCGTTGAGTCGTGTGACATTTTTGAGATCATAATCAACAACAAGACCTTTTGCAATGTGTCGATTATCCTCTTCCTCAACAAAACGGACCTTTTGGAGGAGAAAGTGAAAGTTGTGAGCATTAAGGACACTTTCTCAGATTTCCAAGGGGACCCTCACTGCCTTGTCGACGTGCAAAACTACATTCTGGGACTTTTCGATGAACGCCGTCGGGAACGGACAAAACCGCTCTTTCACCATTTCACTACTGCCATTGATACGGAGAATATCAAATTTGTGTTTAAAGCTGTGAAGGACATAATTTTGCAGGATAATATCAAATCACTTATGCTGCAGTAGTGATAATAACGTTACAAAATAGTGGTTGTTCATGTTACTGTAAAATGGATTTAGTGCTATAGTTGATTACCAGTCAATGTGTCGTGAATGACTTGTGCAATGGATGGAAATGTTCATTTATTTACAGATTCATATATACATGTATAACCAACCAACTATATTCAGAATATTACGGAGACTTATGTTATGTGTATATGGACAGCATGATGTTCTACCCTGGTTTTCTGAAGGTTTTAATTGGAAACTTCCTTTCCTTATACATGTACCTCATGGGGACTGCGAAGGGTTCATGAAGTTTAAACTTTGTTTTTGACCTGTTTAACTAGAAACTTTCTTCTGCTTGCTTTTTCATCAACTCTGGCTTCCTATGAAAATAAGTTGTTTGAACTTTCTCAATTATAAGGTCATATCCACAAATATCCTTCTGGAAGTTTTCATTTTGCTGTGTAAAACATTTCACATGATTATCAATAGCATCATTCTATATCAGGGTTTTTTACAAATAGAAAGTATATACATCTCTCTTTTCATGTACAATAAAATCTATCTTTGGTTTATACTGATTGATGCTGTGAGAATCCTGCTGTGTGTTCCTGGTATTTATGCTTCCAGAGCTCCAGATAAGGTTTCGGGTCAATTAGTTTTCACTATAAGATTTTTTTCGCAATTAGTTTTTTTTCCCCAAAATTCATCATTTTCAATTAGTTTTTTTTTCTTAGAATGAAACATATATAATCACAAACTAACCTTTTAACTCAATTGACCTTTGCAATTGCTACTGTGTGCATACGGTATGCACACTGTAGCTCATGCATGCAAAGGAACATTTCAAATGAATATCGGCATCCGAGCCTTCAATCTGTAACCAGGGAAAGTAATTTTTACATGCCGAGATCTGTTTTCGCGTGATGTTTGGGTTTGGAAATCTTCATTCCACGTCATCAACTGCTTTTGACGCTATATCAGATAATAGACTGCCAACAATAGACTTTGGACTTTGTTCTTGCCGCGAAATGTAACCAAGTATACTTGGCGCTGTCGCAGAATGAAGTTTTGTTTGAACTCGTCCACGCTTTGCAGCCACCATGTTAAATTTTGTGAACAGAAGAGCGGAAACGGAAATGCGAATATTATACTAGGTTCCAATCAACTAATTCACGGATCTGGTATCGGAAATCTCGTTATCATTAAACTTTCGCTGCGCAGAACTCGGAAATTCCGTACGATCAAACGGCCGGTCATAAATCGGATCAGTCTGTCTCAATTCGTTTTGATACGATCGATTTTGATTTTCTTTTCGTTTTTCTTTAAAAAAAAAAATCGTAATAACGATAAAACGATGCTTATCTGGAGCTCTGTGCTTCTTGGTAACAGAGGTGAGTTTGCAGACCCTAGAAATGCACAAGCCTGCACAGGAGACGTGCAGGTCTTAAATCTGAATGAGAATAAGCTGTGGAATTTATCGTAAACATAAATTAGCCTAGTTCTGTGAAAAGGGGGTTTAATGCATGTGCATAAAGTGTTGTCCCAGATTAGCCTGTGCTATCTGCACAGGCTAATCAGGAATGACACTTTGCGCCTAAACTAGATTTTTGCTAAAAATAGATTTTCTTTTAAAGTTTAAACGAAAAATATCATACAAGTGGAAAGTGTCGTCCCTAATTAGCCTGTGCAGACTGCACAGGCTTATCTGGGATGACACTTTTCGCACATGCATTACACCCCCTTTTCACAGAGCGAGGCTCAAATTAGCTTACTTCTGGGGGCTTGTTTTGCAACAGAATGATGTTCACTGAGTAATAAACCATTACCTTCAATGCACATGTAAGAAACCATTGCAAAATATTCGTCATTCTTTAACCTATATTCTGTTTGTACTCTATGCTCGATTTGATTATCAATATGAATGTTGAGTTGTTTTTTGTACGGTTTATCTGAGTAAACATGCCCTTAGGCTCTGCAAGGCGTCATTACGTCCATGATACCCCATCAAAGTTTTGTTGTTTAACCCATTTATGCCTAGTGGACTCTCCCATCCTTCTAAATTGGATCAATTTATTTCCAAAATTAGTGATGTCTAGTATATTTATTTCTATATTTAGAATATTTCTTACAGAAAAATTCCTTTAAGCAAACAGCGCAGACCCTGATGAGATGCCCCATGATGCGGCGTCTCATCTGGGTTTACGCTGTTTGCCAAGGCCTTTTTTGTAGACGCTAGGGATACATGTGTAAAGTTATTAATTACCGGTATTTGGTGATGCGTTCATTGCTTAGCCCTTTTGGCAAAAAAATTAAGTCACCAAACAAATTACCAAACAGACTGTCTTCCTGTTCACAACCAATGTGATAATGTTATTTTTAATTGATTGTACCATTTTCTAAACCAATCTTATAAAAGATATTCATCAAAATGATTTGTCAGCTTTTATTTCTTGATGTGTGGATCTATAATTGTATTAAATATTTTAAAAACTAAAGTATTTCATGTATAATATCAATATACAATGGACTTAAAAATATTTAGAGGTATGTTCCGTAAAAAAACAAGAGCACTATTTTTGTACAACTTACTACATGTTAACTATTTGTGTTTCTAGATTGTTTTATATGAAAGATTAAATATGTGACTCATATGAAATAAGTTGCAAGGAAGTTATGTTTTTGGAAAGCAAGGCAATAAAACTTAACCACTTATTATTATCTATAATTAAATCCATTGGTCCATAAGATTCCACATGCACGCTGTAAGTTATAGTTTATAATTTTCATATGTGTACATTTCTTTATTTCATAGCGTGTTAAGAAACAGGAATTACAATGCTAGCAACTTCTTTATAATTGTAATTGTATATGCTTTCTAACTTTATGGGTTTGATGATGTCTTGAAATTTTATTAAAATAAGGTTACTGTAATTGAAATTTCAGGTAAATTGAAAATATTCTTACACACAACTATCTCTGTTGATGTGCGAAGTGGAACATTCATGGTTGTGAATCTTTTGTTTTTGCACGCCCTGTCATGCACACTTTTCTGTTACATTAACCCATTTATGCCTAGTGGACTCTCCCATCCTTCTAATTTGGTTCAATTTATTTCCAAAGTTAGGGATGTCTAGTATATTTATTTCTATATTTAGACTATTAGCTACAGAAATTCCTTTAAGCAAACAGCGCAGACCCTGATGAGACGCCGCATCATGCGGCGTCTCATCTGGGTCTACGCTGTTTGCCAAGGCCTTTTTTTCTAGACGCTAGGCATAAATGGGTTAATTTATTTCTTTGACAAATGCCATTCTTACTTAGCTTCTTTAAGTTGTATTTGATAATATTAATTGAAGCTCACTGTTTGGTTACTGTATGTATGCTGATATGGCAGATGTTTATGTATATCGATTAGGAATATGTTGTTCATTTTAAAGATTGCTTTTATCTTATTATATGATTTTTTGCTTTTTATACGCCCGTATAAAATACGGGACGTATTATGTGAAACCCCTTGGCGGCGGGCGGCGGGCGGAAGGCATCACTTTGTCCGGACTCTAATTCAAATTGTATTCATCCGATCTTCACCAAACTTGGTCAGCAGTTGCATCTAGTTGATATCTAGGCCAAGTTCGAATATGGGTCATGCCGGGTCAAAAACTAGGTCATAGGGTCAATTAGTGCATTTTCAACGGCGCCACTTTGTCCGGACTCTAATTCAAATTGTATTCATCCGATCTTCACCAAACTTGGTCAGTAGTTGCATCTAGTTGATATCTAGGTCAAGTCCGAATATGGGTCATGCTGGGTCAAAAACTAGGTCAAAGGGTCAATTAGTGCATTTTACTTTGTCCGGACTCTAATTCAAATTGTATAAATCTTATCTTCACCAAACTTGGTCAGTAGTTGCATCTAGTTGATATCTAGGCCAAGTTCGAATATGGGTCATGCCAGGTAAAAAACTAGGTCATAGGGTCAATTAGTCCATTTTCAACAGCGCCACTTTGTCCGGACTCTTATTCAAATTGTATTCATCCGATCTTTACCAAACTTGGTCAGTAGTTGCATCTAGTTGATATCTAGGTCAAGTTCGAATATGGGTCATGTCGGGTCAAGAACTAGGTCATAGGGTCAATTAGTGCATTTTCAACGGCGCCACTTTGTCCGGACTCTAATTCAAATTGTATTCATCCGAAACTTTTAAACAACTTTTTATCCTGCGTCAAAGTGGTATGGGGGTATAAGTCACATTCAGTGACAAAGCTCTAGTTAACATTCAGCTTGGTGTCCGCTCTCAAATTCAAGTAATTTTCATCCGACCTTTTCCAAACTTGGTCAGAAGTTGTATCAAGATGATGTTTAGGCCAGGTTTGAACATGGGTCATGCCGGGTCAAAAACTAGGTCACGGGGTCAATTAGTGCGTTTTAAACATTCAGCATCGAAGTATTCCCAACCCTCAAACGGGCGTATTTTGTGACAATTTGGCACTCTTGTTACTATTTAAATATCAATCCACTAAGATATGGAAATGAATGCCAGTTTAGTGTTTAATGTTTGGGACTAGCTATCTTCATGCATTTTGCCAAATATTCTTGTTAGTGGTTAAAAACAATTTCAAAAATCTTTAATGATTTTAATACATTATACCAGTTTATGAATCTTGGTATACGCACGCATTGAGCTTTATGTTAACCCATTTATGCCTAGAGTCTAAAAAAAGGCCTTGGCAAACAAAATAGACCCAGATGAGACGCTGCATGATGCGGCGTCTCATCAGGGTCTGCGCTGTTTGCTTAAAGGAATTTCTTTAAGAAATATTCTAAAAATAGAAATAAATATATCAGACATCCCTAATTTTGGAAATAAATTGATCCAATTTAGAAGGATGGGAGAGTCCACTAGGCATAAATGGGTTAAACCATTGTGTGTTTGTCAATCGCTGCACTCTGTTCATTGGATCCATGTGTGGGCAAAAACTTATTAAATAAATAATTTGCATTAAAAAAAATTATGATCATCCATTAAAAATTATGATCATCCAAATTTGTTACACACTAGGAGTGATGATGTATTATGTACAAACCTTAATTTCTCACAAAATGAGAGGTCAGTGAATGTTTATACAAAAAGAAAAAACGTTAACTGTAAAACTTTTGTGACAATTTAACTTGATAGTGAGTTTAATTTGAAATTGTAGGAAGGTGTACTTGTAGTTAAAATTACTGAAATTATGACCCAAATACTTAGCTCAGCCTATTTAAAAGTTTACATTTATCTATGTATTCCTCATTTAGTATTTTATTTGTCAACCATGTTAAGTTCTTAACAGGTTGCGCATTGTGCAAGCACTGGTAAATTATATTTGTATTCAATTAAGTTCTGAACAGGAAATAACAATTTTTATATATGAATAAAATCATGAAGTTGATTGCTGTGACATTTTATATGAAGTGCATAGATTGTAAGCATGTTGATGACAAATGTCAACCAGAACTAATCGGCCAGTTGTCGGCATTTTTATGCAGCTTGGATTTTTGGGGACTGACATTTGATAAAACCCTGTTTCTAGATAGTGTTTGCATCTGCAGTCTTCATGCAGTATAAAAATGTAAAAAAAATAAAATGTTGTTAGCATTTTGAATGCAGTATTTGATTTTGTTAAAAGTGACTTAACCCTTTGCATACTGGGATATTTGTCGTCTGCTAAAATGTTGTCTGCTGAATTTCTAAAATAAGCATTTTCTTTGATTTTTTCAAAGAATACTATCAGAATAGCAAACAGTTTGAATCCTGATGAGACGCCACGTTCTGTGGCGTCTCATCTGGATCCAAACTGTTTGCAAAGGCCTTCAAATTTCGGTGCCAGCACTGAAAGAGTTAAAGGAGTTGAAACCAGTAGCAAACTGCTTGTCTTTTTACATCATACAATGGTGTGAATGAGAAATGTCAGAGCTTATTTTGTAGAAAAGGCCAATCGTGCTTTTATTTCCATGCAAATCCTAGACGGGGGAATGGTATATTTAATATTTTTTCCTTCATCTCTTGATGGTTACATGTACATTTATATGTGTACTTCTTTAAATCCTTTGTTATGAAAAAGAGTTATTTATTTGACCATACATACATGTTCAAATTTTGAATTATATAGGAGCCTTTAAAGAGTAAATAATTGCACTAGGTGCATTTTAGTACATTTCATTAGATGAATGAGGAAAAAGCACAAACATCCTAGGTAAATCAACTGTTAATTAGACAATTACCTCCGTTAAAGAGATCCTAAAAAGCAGGACGACATACACGTGAGGCCAGAGTGCACTGCAAGTCTTAATATTTACCTTTTGTGTAGCTTTACCTTTGCTAATATACGAGAATTGGTGTTATTTTGATTGACTTTAAATTATTATTTTTTTTATTAAAATATCTGGAACAAAGTAAAAGTTCTACTCTACTCTTATTTTGTATACCTATCAATTCATACAATTTGATACCATTTTTGTTGATGTAAAATCACCATTAAATATTTATGCTGATTCAAATTGGATTCACAGTAATGAAAACATTATGACTAAGTTTCTGGAAATTGCTGATGTTTAATCAACCAAACTAGCATGAATATTGAATTATTATGTTACGTCTAATGTTATAGAAATATAAAATAACACTAAATCTTTCACTTCTGGCATTAATACATTTTAAGGTTAAAAATTGTCAAATTGCTAGAACATACTTTTGCCCCAGTTTCTGCAGTATACTGCTATTGTTATGATGTAATCTGGTCTACATTTTAGGGCATCACTGTCTTGTCTGTTTCACTCATTGTCATCTATCTGGATATCTTGCCCTGATTCTGAAAGTGTAAATTGGTGGTGAAAGATGAAGTAAACACTGCTGTTCATAGATAAATTTCTCTGTTTTATCCCTTGAGATGTGTCTGATTATTTTCTCACTTATGTTGATGGATTCTCCCTCCTGTTGTGTATTATTATACACTTTAATAAGCCTAACCATTGTTATCATTACACCTACCGCTAGGTTTTAACATTTTCCGACATATTTTGAAAGTATTATTCATACAAAGTTTTTTTATATGTAGTATTTCAAAAAATAAGACTGTTGATGACATTTCTCTTCTCGCTCAGATTTTTCCACAACAGCATACGGTAATATCAATTGATGTGAAAATAATCATTGTTAAATACTTAAATCCAATCAATTTCATTTCATTAAGTTTATTACGATGCATACTTGTATATATGTTTGGTTTTAATTAATGACTTGTTCACTGTCTAGCAAAGCATTAATTGCACATTAATTCATAACTGTTATCTATTTATACAGTACACACTTCATCTAATTTTTAAAAAAGTATACTTGAATTTGACATCAATGTTGTTTTGCACTTACTACATGTATAATAATTCAATATTCTGCAGTTTAACCCATTTATGCCTAGCGTCTAGAAAAAAGGCCTTCAAACAGCGTAGACCCAGATGAGACGCCGCATCATGCGGCGTCTCATCAGGGTCTGCGCTGTTTGCTTAAAGGAATTTCTGTAAGAAATATTCTTAATATAGAAATATATAAACTTGACATCCCTAATTTTGGAAATAAATTGATCCAATTTAGAAAGATGGGAGAGTCCACTAGGCATAAATGGGTTAATTTAGAACCAGAAAACCTGTTCCTGTTTGTTTAATCAAACTGTCTGCCATATATGTTTTCAACCAGGTGCACGAAATGTGTGATTATTTCTACTCAAATTTTTCTGTTCTTTAACATTCTTTTACAATTCTTCTGTTCATTTGCCGATGCGCTGATATGTTATCATAACAGACACTGTATTTAGTATAACGTCAATGAATGCAGGGACTGTACAAGTCTTACAGCCAGACCAATATCTATGTTATTATTTTGTTTAAGCTTATCTTTTCTTTCCATTTGTACAGATTTCAGTGTAATCAAACACTTTTCTTAAAAAAATAACCTGTAATACTTTGCAAATTATCAATGAAACAAAGACCATGTTCCTTAGAAACTTTATAAAATGTTAAGATATTTTACTTTACAGGTAATACTTGTGCATTTAAATGAAGATTTATCTGTAATTACTGTTTGCCCTTAGTTCCAGTGAATGTTTTGCCTACCTTGGGATTCGATGATTGGGGTGGAGATAACATAAGGGCCAATAACTCTGTGTAGAGGTTTAGTTTGCATGTCTATTGCAAACAGTTGTGTGTACATTTTGTATTGTTTTAAGTTATAAATCGTAAGGCTTGTAGATTGCTTGTATAAAGACAATGTGGCCAATGTGAGTTGAAATCAAATGCGACATCATGTATGCTTTAAATATATGATGTTTTTATTTGTATATATTATAAACACATCATGTTCATCAAAATGATTTATTATAGACAGATAAGTCCAATGGAAACAGCATGTAATTTTGTATCAGAAATTGTTGGACTTTTATATTGTTGTTAAACAAGTGACAATAATTCTTTGCGGTTTTCAATGCCAATATAACCTAGGTATGCAAATGTGTGTGATTATCATATAAAAATTGCTCTATGGCTATATATAGAATATTACAATATAATGCTGTTCTGAAAACTTTAGTCAGTCGAAATGGTTGTGTG
Organism: Dreissena rostriformis; assembly: GCA_007657795.1. NCBI lineage: Eukaryota > Metazoa > Mollusca > Bivalvia > Myida > Dreissenidae > Dreissena > Dreissena rostriformis. The sequence continues at coordinate 16,539 of VMBQ01003199.1, forward strand.
AAGTGGCATAGCCGGAGAGGCGAAGCCTTGAGTGTGATGCTTCTTCACACAACTTACGAGACTGATACATGTTACCAGAACACCATACTTATTTTATATTCCATTTATTATATACCTTTTTCTGCATATTACACAGTTAATACCCAAAAAAATCAAAAACGTTTTAAGCAGCAGTATTTTTTTCTGCCTAACAACATTAACCCTTTGAATGCTGGGAAATTTGTCGTCTGCTAAAATGTTGTCTGCTCAATTTCTAAAATTAGCATTTTCCTCGATTTTTTTTCTAAGACCACTATCAGAATAGCAAACAGTTTGGATCCTGATGAGACGACACGTACTGTGGCGTCTCATCTGGATCCAAATTGTTTGCAAAGGCCTTCAAAATCCGGTTCCAGCACTCAAAGGGTTAAAGCAATATATGACGTTCATGTGTGTCAAATAAACAATGTAAAACCAAGGCATAACAATCATTACCAAAACCTACCAAACATGGTTGTTGACATAAAAAAAGTAGCCCGGCTACTACTAACATACCAAAACAGAAAACGCTAGTTGCTGCTACCGCTTTTTATGCCCCCTTTTTAAAAAAAAGGGGGGTATATTGTTTTTGGCCTGTCTGTCTGTCATTCTGTCTGTCTGTCTGTCCAAAACTTTAATAAATATTAAAGTTTTGTCGTAACTTTTGCAATATTGAAGATAGTAACTTCATATTTGGCATGCATGTGTATCTCATGGAGCTGCACATTTTGAGTGGTGAAAGGTCAAGGTCATCCTTCAAGGTCAAAGGTAAAAAAAATAAAATCAAAGCGGCGCATTAGGGGGCATTGTGTTTCTGACAAACACATCTCTTGTTGTTTTTGATTGTAGAATACAAAATATAATTGTGGCAGAAAATGGATAGGTAAATAATAATACTTATTTTGCTTATATTCTTACTACAAGTGTAAAGCTACACAAAGTTTAGTTAGAATTCTGTTTTCAATCTGATATTTTACAAGGCCAACATTTGCTTGAAAATGCTGGACTATGTTTTATTCCTAAGAGTGTATTGTCGCATAAATGATCATAATAAACAATATTATTATTCAAACCACTCATGCGTTTGTTATTGCTAAAGATCTACCCAACCTTTAAAAAACTACGTTGTATACATAGTTAACAATTCTTTGATGAGGAGAGAAGGCTGATAAATGTCTTCATATTCTGAACTATATTTTTACCAGTTCATTTTGCATGGTTAACATTTGACAACCAAGCCAATCTGATCATACATACTGTAACTAAGTCGTCATATAATTTTGTTTGCATCACACTTATAATATCCAGAAACACTATACCAAGTCATGAAGTCACAGGGATTCATTATACCCCCACAAACGAGGTTTAGGGGGGTATATAGGAGTGAGCTTGTCTGTTGGTCGGTCTGTCTGTCGGTCCGTATTGGTTGTCCGCTCTCTAACTCAAGTAGTTTTCATCCAATCTTCACCAATCTTGGTCAGAAGTTGTATCTAGATGATGTCTAGGTCAAGTTCAAATATGGGTCATTCCGGGTCAAAAACTAGGTCATGGGGTCACTTAGTGCGTTTTCAACATTGAGCATGTTCTTTGTCAATGCGGCATGTGGGGGTATTCGTCACCTTAGTGACAAAGCTCTAGTTTTTGTTGAGCCCGCTTCAATATTGCAAACAATGAGTCTCCAGGCACGCTTCATAGATTTCCCAATCTTCCTGAAACTTAGTCAGAAAATTTCTCCCAATGATATCTCAGTCAAGTAAGAAACTGGTATACATGTGGTCAAAAATAAGATCACAAGCTAAAATTAAAGAAAAAGCATGTGAAGTTGAACCCTTTAAAAGTCAAATTTGTTTCTGCAATGTTCATGAAACTTGCTCAGAACATTTTGTTCTAATGATTTATCCACAGAGTGAGATATGGTTTTGGTCCATTAAAAAACATGGCCTCCATGAGGCGTGAAGTTTTCCTTATGTTGCTATAGTAAACCACTTGAACACTCTAGAAGTCAAACTGTTGGACCCACACATGAAACTTACTCAGGACATTACAAAATTGTGTTATGATATCTTTGCCAAGTTTGAAAATGATAGTGTTTTATTCAAATACATGGCTGTCAGGTGATGGGTTATGTTTCCTTTTAAGTGTATAGTGAAATTTTCTTAGAACAGTTTACATCCTTGGGATCTCAGGTGATCAACCTTAGGGCCTGTGGCCCTCTTGTTAGAATAATTAACCACAAAATGTGTCCAATACAAGGACTGCCATTTTGGCAAAGGTCATGTGGATGTTGTATCTTGTTGAATAATTGAGTCGGGTTCTGAGAAAACTGGGCATAATGCTTGTGCGTAAATTGTCATCCCAGATTAGCCTGTGCAGTCTGCACAGGCTAATCAGGGACGACAATTTCCGCTTTTATGGAATTTTTCGTTTAAATGATGTCTCTTCTTAGCAAAAATCCAGTTTAGGCGGTAAGTGTTGTCCCGGATTAGCCTGTGCGGACTTTACGCACATGCATTATGTCCAGTTTTCTCAGAACGCAACTCAATTACCTACATTATTGACAATGGGCTGGACATGTTGCAGACAGGCAAGCTGGTCTAGCCCACTTGTGATCAGCTTTATAAAGCATCACAATGAGGGTATGATGCATATGATGATAATAATAGTGATGGTGATGATAGTAATGATGATGATGCTAGTGACAATGATGATGGTGAAGATGATAATACATGTAATACTATTTACACTTATGGATACATATACCTAATCATTTATTTATTTTATATTATTATGCCCCCCCCCCCCCC
>VMBQ01003199.1:20040-103860 GCA_007657795.1 Dreissena rostriformis
CCACCACCACCACCACCACCACCACCACCACCACCACCACCACCACCACCACCACCACCACCACCACCACCACCACCACCACCACCACCACCACCACCACCACCACCACCACCACCACCACCACCACCACCACCACCACCACCACCACCACCACCACCACCACCACCACCACCACCACCACCACCACCACCACCACCACCACCACCACCACCACCACCACCACCACCACCACCACCACCACCACCACCACCACCACCACCACCACCACCACCACCACCACCACCACCACCACCACCACCACCACCACCACCACCACCACCACCACCACCACCACCACCACCACCACCACCACCACCACCACCACCACCACCACCACCACCACCACCACCACCACCACCACCACCACCACCACCACCACCACCACCACCACCACCACCACCACCACCACCACCACCACCGTTTTAACAGTGACAAAAAACGTATTCACACAATGGCTGCCACTACAACTGACAGCCCATATAGGGGGCATGCATGTTTTACAAACAGCCCTTGTTTTTATTAAAATATTATTTTATTTATTTTTTAAATACCAGTGAACGATAAGGTCTCATTGGCCACTGTGCACTGGTGTATGTATATTAAAAATTAATATAATAATAATAATAAATCTTCGGCGAAAACCCGAGCAGTTGGGGTAAATTTGACCTTCTTTGGTTCAAAGTTAAATATTTTCCCCTGAAAGGTCACAGGGTCAGGTTAGCACATAAGGTAGTCGTGAAGACTCGGGGATGACCTGTAAATAAACTCTGACATTCACACTCATATGATGCATATGCTCGAGTCCACCCAAGCTTGTCTTGACCGTAACTTCATCATTCAAATGAGCCACACTGTGGGAAAACCTGGCTTAATGGGTGTGCATAAAGTATCGAGCCAGATTAGCCTGTGCAGTTTGAATGAGAATCCAGTCTAGGCGTAAAGTGTCGCTAGGACGATACTTTACGCACATGAATTTATCATTAGTTCCCTAAGGCCCCATTCAAATTAAAAATAAAAGACCTTAAAATTAAGCCATGTGGAGACTGCTTGTATGATCCATATCCCTAGTTCAAATGTCAAGGTCACACTTAGAAGACAAAGTTAAAATTGGGTAAAAAAACTAGCTTTTGCGCACTGCAACTTCTCATTGAGCATGAAATTTTCAATTGTTTGCCGTAATTGTTCATCTGGTGGAGATGGTGCGTCCCGTGCAAGACTTTTGTCCCTAGCGCAAGGCCAATGTCACACAAAGGTCGAACATCTGCATTATGTAGCTTGTCTAAAACTTACTCTGTCATTTATTAGGGATTATAACAAATGTTCATAATGTTACACCTGCTGTGGACCTAGCTTTCAAGGTCAATGTGACACTTTAAGGTCAATGCTCTAATATGGGCATCATACTTCTTGTACAGACTGTAGATTGTATCTTCATCCTTTATTGGGTAATGTAAAAATAACTTGCTACAAAAGTTGGTAATGACACCTTTTGCTCAGTAGATCTTGTTATACAATAAACAGTGGTTTGTATAACTCATCTACAAACACTGTACTTCGAACATGTGGATTGTATCACTCTATCTTCAGACAATATACATTATATCATTTGGATTGTAACACTCGATCTACAACCACTGTACATTAAGAAATATGTGGATTGTAAAACTCTCTTTATGTAAATTATTGATTCTAACATATGGATTGTATAACTCGATGTACAGAAATTACACATTCAAACATGTGCAGTGTATATTTCAATCTACAGAAATTATATATTCTCATCCGTGGATTGTATAACTTCGATCAACCAAAATCTACGCTGTATATTCTATAAGATCTACCGGTATTTCTATAGGCACCTTACATGCAATCATTGCATATATGGTTTGTCAAGTATTTTGTGTAAGTACTTTATATCCTGAAACGCTTTTATTTTGCACATGAACATATACGCAATTATATTTTTGGATAAAGGCCATCAAACCGGAAGAAAAGCAAACATCAGTGCCATCTGAAAGAACATTTCAGGTTGAATATTGCACAAAAGTATTGTTTTTATTCAATTTCAATTCCCACAAAACAAACATTATTATAAATTTTACAGCAATAGAGCTTGCGAACTAGGCAAGATACTAGTAGATGGGACCTCAATATACCCGGTGGAGTCAAAATGAGTAGGATGTGTACTGTTAAATGACATCTGCAGCACACACTGGCTTTGCATTGGTCATATAAACAATGAGTTCATGAACTGCGATGCTTTTACAGCTGAATAACACACAATTCTGTTAAAGGTGAAAAGATATTGCCAGTTCAATGGTCACTTTCTAAATTGTTTTTTTTTGTATCCAAAAAGCAGCTGTATTTTCACTATTGCTTTCAAGATCAGTGGCAATACTCTTGAACTAGCACTGACCTTTCAATACAAGCATTCTTTAGATATAACCACTATACTTTTTTTGCAAAAATCAATTAACATACTTGAATCATTCACATATTTCAGTAATTCATCGGATAAAATTGAATTGGTTAGAAATGCCTATAAAATTCAATGTTTACATGTTAAAGTAATTGAGATATTGGTACTTAAATGTTAACAGAAAGACACTTCTGGAGATGGATCTCTCAAAAATGGAGCTGCTGGTATGTGCATTTCCAACTTGCACAGGACACCACGAGTGTCTTACAATGCCACAATGCCTCCACAAACATGGCAGGAAATCTCAAAAGAAGACAAGTCAAATATAATGTTAAAATTTTGATTTTAATATCATTAGGAAGACATCATGTTATGCCACAAAATAAAGTACTTTTGTAAAATTGGATAAGAACTATACTAATATGTGCTCCAAAATATTAATTTGGCCTTCATAAATATTGGTATATAAACTGAGTTTAAAACAGCCGTTTTCAAATTTCAGAAGCACCAGTTAGGCACAGTCATGCACAGCATCCATGTCTTGGTTCTGGTGTTCATCACATTACATACTGCACCGCTGGCTCCCTGGGCATGTTGACTGATTATTTATAAGTTGTAAACCGCAGCATACCCGTAATCATTGCCACAATATCTTAGTACAATAACATCCAAAGACATTACCAAATGGCATGTTAGAAATAAGGTTTTATTGCACGAAATAAATAATATTCATTCCACACATGTAGTAGAGGTATATTTTTGGATTATTATCAAAAATATGTATTATCCATAAAAAACCTAATAAAAGCTCCCGCACTAATAAACGGGCCCCTATCGTATTATTAAATGAAGGAGTGATCAAAATAATAGCACCCCCATTTCTCGGCTGCTAAAAGGTAAGTAGAATGAGGCAGTCTCGGAGATTAAGATGTCCCACGCAATGTTCCATTAATCTTTGGAAGGTTGCTGGTGCATTGGATAAACCAAAAGGCATTCGACAACACTCATAAAACCCTAGGCCCCCAACCTGAAACGCAGTCTTCTCCTTATCTTCCTCCTCAAGTTCAACCTGCCAGTATCCGGCTTTCAAGTCTAGTTTAGAGAAATATTTGGACCCTGTAAGTAAGTGTAAGGTATCTTTGGTCATATCGACAACGGCCCTTTCATCTCGCATAATAATAGGGTGTACATGTAGTATTCTGGTAAAACTAATTGTGATATTTTTACGATTGCTCAATGAACTTGGAACTTTTGGCAAATACCGGTAAACACATTTTAGGTATTGGCTCATATTATACCTAAAAGGGTGGGGGGTGAAATAAACGCGCCCCTTTTGTGATTTGCATCGCGCCTGGGCGCGTTTATTAGGATAAATACGGTATTCTTGATTTTTTCATATAGCATTATGTGTGATAGGCAGACAAATCATAGCCTTCATCATCCCAAAAGAGAAAACTATTCACAAATTTCATGCACAATGTTAACTTCAAGATGTTATTTATTTTTTATCTAAATTAACATATAGTTTTTTATGCCCCCAAAGGGAGGCATTTAGCAATTACATCATCCATCCTACTGCCTGTCCTTTTGTCCGTCAGTCTGGTGTGCTCTTATTGCAGAGCTTAACTCTCTGATTAATTGATATGATTCAAACATTTAAGGTGAAGTGTAGAGTACAAATCCCATAACTCTCTCTTCAGGATTTTTAGCCATTTTTTTAGAGCATCAATTCATTAGTACATAAGGAACCGGTATTTGAAATAACCCTTGTACATCGATAGAGGACATTGTGCAGAGGATGAGAACCACTCTAATCAGCATTTTTGAGTTATTGCCCTTTGCTTATATTTGTTATAGTCTGGTTCTTGTGAGGGGCATAACTCTGCAAGTATTAGAGGTGTTCAAATTAATCTCCATAGAATTATCATGATAGATGGCTCCAAGAGAAAATGTCAAGTACAAAGACCATAACTATCTTTTTAGTTTTAACAGAGTTATTACTCTTTGTAAATTTTTCATGTGTAAGCATAAATGCATAGGTATTGTGGGGATTCAAATCATTTTTCTTAATTATATTGATAGAGAACATTGAGTGGAGGGTACCAGAACCATAACTCTTTCTATAGTAATTTTTTAGTTATTTTTTTGCCATTTGCTTATTTATTTTTCGTACCGAACATAAGTACGTACTGTAGTTTTAAAGTATTGAATTAATTTAAATGAAACTTCATATATTGATAAAGGACTATGAGACTTCGGAAAAAAATCCGGACAAGAGTTATTTTAGAGAAAATTGTCCAAGGCCCGTTACTTCGCCAAAAATCAATGGACGAGAACAAAACTCAAACTTGATCTGTATGTCATGTAGGTGGACTCGCACACCAAAAATAACGTCAGTTTCTGAAATCATTTTTTTGGGAAAAAATACAAAAATATTTTTAGGAAAAGTACAAGGCTCATAACTAAATAAAAAATCAATGGACTGGAACGAAACTTGCACTTGATCTGTAAGTCATGAAGGTAGACTCACACATCAAAAAACAGGTCAATATCTGAAAGCGTTTAAGAAAAAACTCTTAATCTAGAGAAATATGTCAATAAGTCCAAGGCCTGTAACTTCACCAAAAATCAATGGATGGACACCAAACTCAGACTTGATCTGTAAGTCATGCAGGTAGACTCACACACCTAAAATCAGGTAAATAACTGGAAGTGTAAAAAAAAAAAGCACACTGCTATATGCCACCCTACCCGGAGGCATAACAAAATTTGACATAAAGAATAACAACAACCAGTGTTGGACAAATACAGTTTTCTTCGCATCACTCAGTCATTTGCAACTAGTACACAATCATAGTCTGTATATTTCATTAACAATCAAGAATAAGCTAACTCATCACAAATTGAGCACGCAACCTAATGAGTAGCATCTTATGGTAAAATCATTATGATTAACAAACAAAGGCCTTGCCCCATAGATTCATGTTCATGTTACATAATACATGCCTCTGCAGCAACGACATGTAAGTCAATGTTCAATAAGTATTAAGCATATTTCTAGTAGCAGAAAATAAAAGAGCCTCGCTCTGTGAAAAGGGGATTTAATGAATGTGCGTAAAGTGCCATCCCAGATTAGCCTGTGCAGTGCGCACAGGCTAATCAGGGACAACACTCTCCGCTTAAACTAGTTTTTTGCAAAGAAGAGACTTTCTTAAAAACAATAAGAGATGTGTTTGTCAGAAACACAATGCCCCCTAATGCGCCGTTTTTGTTTTTTTACCTTTGACCTTGAAGGATGACCTTGACCTTTCACCACTCAAAATGTGCAGCTCCATGAGATACACATGCATGCCAAATATGAAGTTTCTATCTTCAATATTGCAAAAGTTATGGCAAAACTTTAATATTGGTTAAAGTTTTGGACAGACAGACAGAATGACAGACAGACAAGCCAAAAACAATATACCCCCTTTTTTTTAAAAGGGGGCATAAAAATATCATAGAAGCGGAAAGTGCCGTCACTGATTAGCCTGTGCAGATTGCACAGGCTAATCTGGGATGGCACTTTACGTACATGCATTAAACTCCCCTTTTCACAGAGTGAGGCCCGAATAAACAAGTATAAATAATGCTAAATTGTAGTATGCTGATTAGATATCACTGTGTGCTTATAGATAATACATACAGATAATACTAGTATATCGGTGGGGAAAAATTTACTGTACAATGAAAATCTTAATTCAATTTTGTTCTGATATGGAATACCTAGTTAAACTCAATATCACAATCAAAGATGCCCTATTTTGACTGAATGTCAACTCATGAATATTGATATACCTGATACTAAAAAGACTAGGTATATTATTTTCAATTTTTGTTTTTTTTTAACACTTTATTAAATGTATAATGAACAACTTTTTAAACAGATCACAACACAAGTGTTTTATGATGCAAACAAATTACATACAAAAAAACAAATATCCTCAACAGAAACTTGTAAAAATTATGTTTTAATATCATACAGAGGTCCCTCCTCACCAACCCATTCGTTTTCCGGGTATATTTGCGCAACTCAACTTAAATCACAGTTTTATTAATATGCTTGAACTCTACTGAAGCCTAAGACTGGTGAATAGGGCTCTGTTGCTTACTGTGTGGAGACAGAAATGTGAGCTTGTCAAGTTAAAGGGACCTATCTGAATTTGCAGACTGACAATATTCATGGTTTCATTTTGTCATAGATTACCAAAAGAAAGAAAAACAAGGGCTGTTTGTAAACATGCATGCCCCCCAAATGGGTTGTCAGTTATAGAGGCAGCCATTGTGTGACCTTCACCTTTGACCTGAAAATCAATAGGGGTCATCTGCCGGTTATCATTATGCATAACCAATGTCCCTATGAAGTTTCGTGATCCCAGGCCTAAGCGTTCTTGAGTTATCATCTGGAAACCATTTTACTGCTTCAGGTCACTGTGACCTTGACCTTTGACCTAGTGACCTGAAAATCAATAGGGGTCATCTGCCGGTCATGACCAATGTCCCTATGAAGTTTCATGATCCCAGGCCTAAGCGTTCTTGACTTATCATCCGGAAACCATGTGGTGGACGGACCGACCGACGGACGGACCCACCGACGGATGGACGGACCGACATGTGCAAAACAATACATCCCCTCTTCTTCGAAGGGGGGCATTATAATCCTTAATCAAGTGAAACTCCAGAATAAGTCCCTTTATAATGACAAAATTCCTTTAAAAGTAAAAATTATGCCTTGACAATTATGCATAAATTGAAACATAACTGGAACTAACACATTTTTGTATTTACAATTTTTGTATAAAATAAATTTATCAAATACACAACGTTTATATTATAATGAGAGTAGGTTTTTGCACAAAAAATTATCATATTAAAATAACAAAATGTTATGTTCTATTCAAGATCTCAAAATAACAAAAATAACATAAGTCTTCTCACCATGTTTCAATAAGAATTGTGCCCAGAAGGCACGGATGCCATCATATTCAACTTTTGTTGTAACACTCTGCTTATGTGCATCACAAACAAGCTGTTTTTTTTATTTGACCTATAAGTGTGCCCTTGACCTCTGAGGAATTGAGACCAATGATGCAAACAAAATTCAGTCATTCATGGTAGTCATTTGTGGTAAGTTATTTTTGAATTGTGTTGAATAACAAAGTTACAGAACTGACAAACTGTATCATGGCCGAATTCGACCTTTGACTGTTAAGTGTAACTTTGACCTCTAAGGTTGATACCTTGAGAAAGGTTTTACACATAAAATGCTGTCTCCTCATGGTGGTCATTCCTGGTAAGTTATTCTCAAATGGAATGATAAATGACAAAGATATTGTCAAGACGAACTATTTTATGGCCAAATTTAACCTTTGAACATCAAGAGCGACCTTAACCTTCGAATTAATGGAGACAAGTGGATTGCATTTATGCCGAGTTGTTTTAAAATCCATTAATATATCTGGCAAACTAATGGCCGAGATAGAGATTTTCTAGCTGTTTTATGGCCAAATTTTACCTTTGACCTCCAAGTGTGGCCTTGAACTGGCAAAGTTATGACCAGAAACTTACCAGGGACAAACAGACTGATAGTGCAACTGCAATATGCAGCCTTCTTCGAAGGGGGCATAAAATAAAGATATCAACTATAGCAATACTAGGACAACACTCTAACAAACCCAATGATGTATTATTAATTACAATTACAAAACACTTTCAATTTATTTGAAAAAGCAGCAAAAAATAACAACCAATAACATCCTGCTACGTGGATGTGAGTGAATAATATCTGCACATTATATGACTTGAAAGAAATATTTACCAAAAGTCAACGCTAATTATTGTAAATCATTTCAATACTATAGGCAATACAACTCTGGCATTCCACAATAAACAAATTATAAATGAATATAAACAAGATACATGTTATGTGTTATGTTACAGTGTAAAAAATATAAAGATCACAAAAATGGGTAACAGGTTACCAATGTTATAGGAATGACAAATGTGTAAACACCTAGAATGGCATTGTAGACAGCAATTTATATTAACAAATAAGACACAACCAATAGTCAAATCAAAATGAAATCAACAACAACTTTAACAGTAAACTGCAGTAAACTAAAAAACAAAATCTTAATTACAAATATTTGTGAAAGATTATTGGAAGAAATAAATTTACACAACCATCTGGCATAACACAAAGAATAATTTAAAGAAATTACTGTTTAATTAGTTTCTACGAAAATATAATTGTAATCTTATTTTATGTAAAAAAGCCAAGTGCAAAAACATCAAAACCTAACCCCATTTTATAAAAAGTTTTTTCACAAGAGAGGTTAAAATCATACTTGAACATGTAAAATGTCTACAGTGTATTCAACTTCAGATTAAGTCAAAGTGACTTTTTGTACAAAAGAACTTATAAAAAGTAACGAAGCATGATTTAACAAAATTGCGATCAATACTAACAAATAAAGAGAGTCAACTGGAAAAGTGAATACTTTTTTTTTAATTGTAAAACAAAAAAATATAAATATTCAGGAAACAATTTGATAAATTATGGAATGATTAGAAACATTTATGATGTAAAAACATGAACATTCTAACAACACTAATTTAACTGGCAAATAGTCAAATCAATTTATTGAATATATTTTTAAACAAACGATGCAAAGTTATATCATATTTTTAAAATAAAATTCTTATCCATAATCACAGCTTTGTCTGTTTGTCTGCAATTTCATCATAGACTGGGCTGTAGGGGTGATCACTCTGCCAGTCCTTCTCTTCACTAACTCTGGTGGTCTCCCTTGTAATGTTCTCCAAACTACCTTTTGGTTCCCTGTAAGCACCCAGAATGATCTCCCCTTCCTTCCTCTCAGTTAGATCCCCAGACTTCCGTTTATCCTTCAGTCTGCTCAGAATGGCAGCAGACACAGGTGGGGCAGGCTCATCAGGCACCTCAAGGTCAGCAAACTGATCCTCCAGGATCACACTGTCGGGCTCATAGACGTAGTTGGGCAGCTCAGAGACATCGTCCGACTTCACGCTGGACCGTACACTCGTGCGCACCGACGTGCTCTCGGAGGGCTGACAGCTGCTCACCCTCGGTGACTCGTAGCCGTCGCAGTACGCAGACACAGTCTCTGACTCGGCCAATGGCGACTCCAGGTCCCAGTCTATCCCTCGATCCGCCTCCACCTTGGAATCTTCAGACTCTTGTTTATCAGTGCCACAATTTGAATCCGAGTCTCCGTCTTTCATTCTAGGCCTATCATTTTCATCGTCTTCCTCATCATTGTCTTTGGTGGCTTGTTTGGAACCATGGGAACCATGTGGTTTGAAAGTAAATGTGCTTACGTGTCTATAATATGTTGGGTCTGGACTAGGATAATAATCATTCGACCCTTCAACAATTTTATGGCGATCTTGTTCCATTTTCTCTATAAGAACTTTGATTTCTTCACTGGTTGCATAAGCAAGGTCTTTTTGTTTAAGTCGATTCCCAACATCATTTCCCTGTTCTCGGCCCCACGGCTCATGATAAATTAGATTGCCATTGTTGGCCCCATTTCTTGAATATTTTGACTCCTCCCCGATGGGTTCGTAGAAGTTTACTGGATGTGACTCCTCTCCCAGTTGAAGACTGGCCTTCACATCTGGGGTATGCTGCTTCTTTTTGTTCCGCTGCCTGAAATACAATAGTCACGCTCTGTGAAAACGGGTTAAATGCATGTGCGTAAAAGGTCGTCCCAGATTAGCCTGTGCAGTAAGCACATGCTTATCAGGGAAGACGCTTTCCACCTAAACTGGAATTTCGTCAAGAAGATGTTTCCTTTAAACAAAAAATACAGTAAAAGCGGAAAGTGTCGTCCCTGATTAAACCCCCTTTAAACAGAGCGAGGCTTATATGTAATACATGAATAGAGATACAACAAACAATTTTAAAAATTAAAATTGAATGTACGCTATTTAAGTTTATGTTAATGTTTCTGCTCTACAACTGACAATTCTGGAAAAAAATGTAAACTAAAAATTAATCTTACCAAACTTTATTTCTCTAAATGTTTAATCTACCACCTTTCAGTATCACCGTTAACTTTATCTGACTTTGTGACTTTATTATACTGCTCACTTCATTCTTAAAAAATATTCAGATATAAAATGTTTAAATTATAGAAATTCCTTTCACACGCATGCAAGTTGCATAGGTGTGCTGGTAACGTTTTTTGGGAATCAAGTAATAATACAATAAATCAGGCTTGCATTTGTGGAACTGCTAAATTTGATGACTGTTTAAAATCTAATAAATATAATACATAAATATTTCACATTAAGAGGGTTAGATCCTCACTTGGGTAGCACTCTTCTTCAAGACACCAAGTACTGGTTCTACCCAGGATATAGTCTGGAAGAGTCTCATTTAGCCCCAAGTTTTTGATACATAATTCCAGCAACAATTGTTTGCAGCAAAAATTCCGTCCTTAACGACCATCTACACATAAAGGTCATTTAGCTGTGAAAGTTTGAGTGAAATCTGCCAAGCAGTGAAAGGAGTTGAAAACACACAATTTTGGGACTATATATTCCAAAAAGAATCAAGGTATGTGTTTGTGAAACATAATGCACAATGTCCTCTTTTGAGCAATTTTGACCCATATATTTGACCTTTGACCTTGAAGGATGACCTTGACCTTTCAGCACTCAAAATGTGCAGCTCCATGAGTAAACATGCATGCCAAATATCAAGTTGCTATATGCAATATAGCAAAAATTATGGCCAAAATGAGCGATTTTGACCCATATATTTGAATTTTGACCTTGAAGGATGACTTTGACCTTGACCTTTCACCACTTAAAATGTGCAGCTCTATGAGATACAAATGCATGCCAAATATCAAGTTGCTATATGCAATATAGGAAAAATTATGGCCCAAATGAGCAATTTTGACCCATATATTTGAACTTTGACCTTGAAGGATGACCTTGACCTTGTTGTTTTAGCACTCAGAATGTGCAGCTCTATGCGATACACATGCATGCCAAATATGAAGTTGCTATCTTCAATATTGCAAAAGTTATGGCAAAAATGAGCGATTTTGACCCATATATTTGACCTTTGACCTTGAAGGATGACCTTTACCTCCACCACTCAAAATGTGAAGCTTTATGAGATACACATGCAGGCCAAATATCAAGTTTATATCTTCAATATAGCAAAAGTTATGGCCAAAATGAGCGATTTTGACCCATAGATTTGACCTTTGACCTTGAAACATGACCTTGACGTTTCAGCATTCAAAATATGCAGCTCCATGAGATACACATGCATGCCAAATATGAAGTTGCTATCTTCAATATAGCAAAAGTTATGGCAAAAATGAGCGATTTTGACCCATATATTTGACCTCTGACCTTGAACGATGTCCTTGACCTTGACCTTTCACCACTCAAAATGTGCAGCTCCATGAGATACACATGCATGCCAAATATCAAGTTGCTTCAATATTGCAAAAGTTATGGCCAATGTTAAAGTTTGTGCAAACCAACAAACAAACAAACAAACAAACAAACGGACAGGGCAAAAACAATATGTCCACCAGTATAGACTGGGGGACATAAAAACAGACAAATAACCATAATTCTGTCAAAACTCATCACAGCCAAAACTTTTTTCTTCAAATTTATCTACATATTAAGGTTATAAAATTGTGAAAGTTCAAGCAAGAGTCATTATTCTGTCAAAACTTGTCACAGCCAAAATTCCTTTCTCCACAATCATGTACACATAATTGTTATTAAACAGTGCAAGTTTGAGCAAGATCAACCAAGTAATTTAAGAGGAGCTGAAAACGCAAGCTTTGGGACATACAAACGTTCGGAATATGTAAGGAAAGACAAGTGCAATGCTTAATGCCTCCCAGTCCTAGGCAGCATAAAAAACTGCCCCAAGTAAGTGTTGACTGCCTTGGACTCTGAAGCTTACCTCCTCCTGATGATGAGACATATCACTATGAGCATCAGCAGCAGCACCACCACGCCAGCGACTATCCCTCCTATGATGGCTGCAATGGCTGAAATAACATGGTAAAGTATAAATGGGATGACGGATCAAAGAGTTCCATTATCAAAGAGCTAATGGATTCTAAAGCCTGATTTAATTTGTTTTTGCAGAAGTCACAAATGCCATGAATATTTGTTTGATGGTATTTATATGGAGATGTATGGTGACAACCCAATAGCAAAAGAAAAAGTTGAGAATACAAATTTCCGCACATAATTTTGTTAAGCGAACATTTATGTCTAGTAAATAAAGCATTTAAGATTAGATTATGTAAAAACAAGGTTGCTAAATCAATAAAGTCCTCCACAATTTGAACATGGCAAGATAATATTTGAGCCAAATTAAAGAATTTGTGTTTAAAATCTTAAAAGACAATGTGAAATAAAAAGAGGATCTATACTAGACATTTGTGTCGTGTTCTGAGAAAACTGGGCATAATGCTTGTATGTAAAGTGTCGTCCCAGATTAGCCTGTGCAGTCTGCACAGGCTAATCAGGGACAACAATTTCCGCTTTTATGACATTTTTCGTTTAAATGAAGTCTCTTCTTAGCAAAAATCCAATTTAGGCGGAAAGTGTCGTCCCTGATTAGCCTGTGTGGACTGCACAGGCTAATCTGGGACGACACTTTACGCACATGCATTTTGCCCAGTTTTCTCAGAACAGGACACACGTGTCTATAGGAAGGAAATGTCTCAACATTCTGCTGATTGTGTTACAATTTTCGGAGGGGGGAGTTCATTACTTCACAACACAGTATATACACTTTACATTTTATGTGCACACTATGATAATAAATATATACACCAATGAATAAGTCTCTCATACTACTTGTCTCTTTACATCTCAACGTTCCATTCCACACTCTTTCCAGCCTCTCTCTCAACCTGGCTTTTCATACAACTCTGCCCACCCTCCCATATTTGGATGTGTGGACAGACACAGATAGGACCTAACATTTAATTGGTATTTATTATTGCAAGTGTTGACATATTTGACAAGCAGACTCTGCGAGCACCAGAACAGACCAGTGTTGCTAATCTTTATTACAAAATGATGACCAACTGGTATCCTGTTCTGATAACAAATGCCCACCATGCCACATGGCATCAAACAGAATAGTCTAAATTGAAATCATATACTAAAATTACAACACTTGTCACAAAACCCAATGCAATTCATGTAACCATCCATTGAGCTAAAAAAATAGTCAACCAAAAACTACAACAAATGTTTCCCAGATGCACGAGTTAACATGCTGATAAATATGTTTATTTGAAGTTTCATAACTCTAGCAGTTATGTATTTGGAGTAACATGCAACACAAATCTGACGGACAAGAAGGATAAAAAGACAGATAGATGGACGGACAAATTTAAATGACCGTAAGCAAATCCCCTAAGAAAAGGGGACATTAAAGGGGGACATGAACAGATGTACTGTTAACACACAAACGAGTGCTACGAGTGCTACCAATTGATTGCACAGTGATTTCAATTGATAGACACCACTGTCTTATTTCTATACTCCTACCTGGATTTTGTTCTTCCCCAGGCAGATCCCCCTTGGTATTCCCTCCTCCATCTTTATTGGTGTCAAGGTAATCTTCATCAAGATGGATCACAGCTGCAATATAGCACAACAATATGTAAAACACAGCAGCATGGAAAGGTGCAACATTGGCAAGGTTTATATGTTATATGAGAGCAAGAGACACTTACTGAGAATGACCAAGTTTTATGAAGATTGGGCAATAAATGTGGCCTCTTATGTGTTCACAAGTTCTTAGTTGAATTTGCAGTGGACATGTTAACAAAATGTCAGGGAAAAGACATTCCCCTTATCCTGAAATAAGAAAGACGTCACTGCAGTATTTTCCAAATTAAGGGAGAGGTTTTATGAAAACTGTCAATAGATGGCGGCCTCTAAAACTGATGCTTATAAGCCAATTTATCAATTGAATGCATAACAGTTTAAAAGAACAACTCAGTATGACAAGATAATTAAAACATAAAAATTAGATGTGAAATCACAATTTCTTGTTTTTCAAAATGAACAACAGGTAACACGTTTAGCTGAGCAAAGATCATCTGGTAAAACATTATGATCACACAAAGACATGACAATATCAAACTAACATTTGCCTTGCATTTCGACTCTTCCTCCAACTAGTTAACCTTGTCACTTGCTAATTAAACAAACGTCTTTCAATTATTCGTGTTAATAATTATAATGAATTTAGAGAAACAGTTTGTGAATATTTAGAGTAAATCATGAGTTTTTCCTTTTTTGTTTGACTTGTTCTGGAATTAAAGTACTGCAGTAAATATTTAGGTTCCCAGCTTCCTTTGCATAGAACACATTCACTACAGTGAGCCAAGTTGGAAGTGATAAAGAAACATCAGTTAGTTGATAAACACATTACGATCAATGATTCATAACTTATTTGCTCAGACTGCCATTGTTTTTGCTGACTGATTATGGATAATTGCATTAATGTTATCTTAACAATCAGATAACATGCCTGTAGTGGTGATAAGGTGAAATAGCTCAGGGTTACTTTTGGAAATTTACGGAGATTTTGATTTCGCTTTTATCTGGTCAGAGTAGATATCAGGTCCCACAGGGCAATCATATCCCCTTTGTTGCCCTCTAGGATGACCCCTGATTTGACCTAGTTTTTGACCCCACATGACCAAGTTTCAAAATTTGCCAAGATATCATTGGAACAAATATTCTGCATAAATTTCATGAAGAATAGACAATAAATGTGGATCAAAAGGAAAATGTTGACAATGGACAAAGCACGATGGACCTCAGACAAAAGGCAATCAAAAAAGCTCACCATGAACGTGTTGTGCTCAGGTTAGCTAACAAGAGGTAACAGGGAGTTACATTTACAGAAGACAGGGCACTTTCACAAGGGCCACGAGATGAACACTGGAAATATAACTCAAATTATAAATTTTGGTAGAAAAAGTTTTTTATTTTTCATTTGAAACGACCCTATGATATGACTTACTGGGTGGATTAGCAGTGCGGTCTGGTAGCACCTTCATGTCATTGCCAGGGTCTGAGCGAGGTTTGGCGGGGCACCTGTGGGCGGTCTCCACACTCCGAGCGCCGCACGTCACCCGCACTTTCACACTAGGCAGGGAGGCTTCAAGAGAACACAGACACTGAAAACACCGGCTGTCAACATGCATCTTATTTGCAGTCTTTTTTTGCCCAAAATTTCAGCCTGTTACAGGCAAACAGCAACAATGGCAAAAAGTTACATTTTTTCCCAAAATTCTAAATGAGTTTCCTCTGAGCAAGTTTCTTTAGCCTCAGAGTTTCCCTAAGTGTCCCACAACTGTAAGAGCCATGCCTGGGCTAGTGGGTCCCTTGTATGTTCAATCCTGTGTGTAGCAGAAGCATGTGCAGTAAGTTGAAACCATTTAAATCTGTCTAGTTGAAACCTACTGGTATTTATTTTATGCTCAAGTGACATGAAAGACTGAGGCTGGAAAGAAGTAGAACTTGGTG
This sequence comes from Dreissena rostriformis, assembly GCA_007657795.1. Taxonomy (NCBI): domain Eukaryota; kingdom Metazoa; phylum Mollusca; class Bivalvia; order Myida; family Dreissenidae; genus Dreissena; species Dreissena rostriformis. The sequence continues at coordinate 36,128 of VMBQ01003199.1, forward strand.
TCTTGCGAAATATATATGTCGAACCCTCCCCTCAACAATTCTTGTATCAAATCATGTCTGATTATTTTTTTATTTTTTTTAATGCAACATTTATTTGTACATTCATTTGTATTCCTATCGTACCTAGGTTGGGTTGATTACACCACTGAACAGATATGTACATGGAACAGGAGGAAGTTCTCTGGGCACCTGTATTTTAGGCTGGGTTACGGTTAGATATCAAAGAAAATTTGAATACATGTAGGTACATCAAACAAATATTTATAATAATATTTCATAGACTTTATCTTATGTAAAGGATCGCATAATATTGCACAATGAAAAATGATTTGAAATAATGATTAATAATGTTTACATAGAACATTGATAAAACACTAAGATAGAAATGATAAACCTTACAAATACTAAATGCCAAGCCTTAGCCTTAGTGTACAAAATATTGAATACATTGGGTCACAAAAATAACATCTTAACAAACAGACTACTAGCAGTATAATAGCACACCATATCAGCGTAATCTTTTTTGACACACCTGCCTTTTAAAGCTATTGTTCGGACAACATAATCTTATACTTCAATCTCTCAGCTAAGTGTGACTAAAAATAATCTGGCATAAAATGTCCTTAAATGCATAATTTTACATGGCAGAGCTTTTAAGTATCCAAACAAGACATTTGAGCTGTTGGGAAAGCAACAGGCCACAAAGGTATAACCTTAAGTACCTTATGAATCTTATGTACACAACCTATAATCCCTCATCCTCGAATACATACATAGCCTGTAAGTACTTAAAGGAACCCGTAGAATAAATAGATAGAATTAATGTTAAGGTTTTTCCGCTGTGCTGTAGGCGTGGACATAATGTCATGAAATGTTGAAATATTACCCAGACTTATAGCACCCTTGTAACAGCATCAGATTTAACCCATTTATGCCTAGCGTCTACAAAAAAGGCCTAGGCAAACAGCGTAGACCCAGATGAGAAGCCGCATGATGAGGCGTCTCATCAGGGTCTGCGCTGTTTGCTTAAAGGAATTTCTGTTAGAAATATTCTAGATATAGAAATAAATATACTAGACATCCCTAATTTTGGAAATAAATTGATCCAATTTAGAAGGATGGGAGAGTCCACAAGGCATAAATGGGTTAAAGTAACAAATGCACAAGATGACTTCACAATACAGTTAGAAAAAAATCTGTAATATCTGACAAAGCCATTTTTTTAATTGTTTGCCATGGACACCAAAAAAAAACAGCAAATGTCCTATTTCAATCAATTATTTTGTGTACTGCACTAGTAATAGTAATTGACTATTAAGTAAAACTCTGCTGTAGCACTGGCGTAACACATTACTAAACTGTTGTTTGACATTTCACATTATCTCCTCTGTGACCCAAATCAACATGCTGACATTTGATGTTTACATTCAGTACATTCAATTTGTATTGTCCTAAAGCTATGCAGATTCATGCAAGCATCTGAGACATCTAGGGGTGATACAACTATTAGCATACATGTACATGTACTGGGATACTCTATTAGCATACATGTACATGTACTGGGATACTCTATTAGCATACATGTACATGTACTGGGATACTCTGTGTGCAATCTCATCTGAGACATCTTGGGGTGATACAACTATTATCATACATGTACATGTACTGGGATACTCTGTGTGAAATCTCATCTGAGACATCTAAGGGTGATACAACTATTAGCATACATGTACATGTACTGGGATACTCTGTGTGCAATCTCAGCTGAACATGCTAATTTGTAATTGTTTTTAAATACTAGAACATTCTTCATTTAATTGAAATTCCACGGTACTACAAGACCCCTAAAATGCATTGATTAGACAGCATAATGTTATTTGAAAGAAAGAAGCACACAGATTACATCAAGTAACATACGAGTCTACAGTTAAAAAATGACTTTTTTTTTTCAAATGAGCAACAGATAAGACTAGACAAGCATTCCCTGTCCATGGCATACACTATGGAAATAATTGCATTCATTACATAGTGATACATGTACCTGACAGGTCAGTGATCGACTGTCACAGTATGTAAATTGTACCAGTTTTTTTGTTGCAACTTTAGGACTACAATGGCTAAGCGTTCTTATAGGTGTAAAATTGCAGATAGGCCCTCGCAACATTTAGATGAAAGTAAATAATTCACAGAATAGTATGCTAGCATGTTGTTCCTAACACTAGAATTAGTCCTAGTGTGTTTAATGAAGTAGAAATAAAGCCTTCATGCATCTAGACATACATGATCAACACAATTAACACTCATTCATAGAGGCAGGAGATTGCAAATAAAGATTAATTATATAGCTCATTCTATGAGACTGCATGGGCCAAGGACAATTGTTATTACATGTATTGTTATTACAACTTAAGGTTAGTAAATACCTTTCACATGCAGCCAGACTTTTTGCGGAAACTGACGAGGCATCTTGTGCAGGTACAGAATCACATTCTGCTCAGAAGTTTTGTGGAAGAGTTGCATGCCATGCTGAAACTTGTTGGGCGTGCACCCAAACTGCTTCACCTCATTCTGACCTACGACCTCTATACGGCTCGACGTGGAGCAGTTCTTCAGGTCCTCAAAGCCGCTGTGAAGCCGGACGTCTATGGCGTAGAACTCGATGTCAGCCGAAGTGTTACACACCTCAGGGGTGACGATGCACGAGCATTGCTGGGCAATGTACGGGCTCAGCATGGTGGCATGATGGATGTTTACTGACTTGGCAGTGACTGAGTGCTGAGAGCACATGTCTATGAAAAGGTCCTCTGAAAGACACAAACAAATAGGGCTGAAATGTGTATTCAAGGCATTTTGTGTACATGACCTGTATATGGACATAAAAAAAATATTGGTACAGCCCAAATGCACACAAACAATGCTTTTCTTTTGTCGTTAGCCTTAAATCAAAAACATGAATAGTATTTAACTGTAGGGTATTTATGGGGCAATTTGAATACGCAACACTTGTAATAATGATTCAATCTAAATCGATTGCTATAAAAATTAATTTATATCTGGGGAGCTGAGCCACATTCTTTTTTTTTTAACATATGCCAAATCCAATTGGACTGACAGCTTCTTACTCCCGAAAGTTCTACAGAAACAATACTTTTCTGGCAAAAAACTTATCCTGATTAAAAAGAGAACATTAATACATGTACTAGAGTGATATATGCGGCCAGGTTATATGAGAAGTATTGATATCTCTCCTTCTACATGGGCCAATACCAGTACAATGTTTTGTGATAAATTGGCTTTTGTGATTACAGAGGCAAATTAGCCCACAGATATTAAATGACCATAATCTGTACCATTTGTCCAGAGTAATTGAAGAGAAGCATATGCCAGTTGCTTGATTACCAGGAAGGGTCATTCACACAGACAGGTCCAATGAATTATCTAGCAATGTCTGGAGAGTGCATTCAAGAAGAATCAGTATACTGGAAGAATTATTTTCATTCTTAACCCTTTGCATGCTGGGAAATTTGTTGTCTGCTAAAATGTTGTCTGCTGAATTTCTAAAATTAGCATTTTCTTTGATTTTTTTTCAAAGAATACTATCAGAATAGAAAACAGTTTGGATCCTGATGAGACGCCACGTTTTGTGGCGTCTCATCTGGATCCAAACTGTTTGCAAAGGCCTTCAAAATCCGGTTCCAGCGCTCAAAGGGTTAATTGTGTCCAGTCCTTGCTTTACTTGTCCATTGTCCGTACTGTAAATAAACAGTACCTTTTGGTAAAATGTCATCCACTTAAGACAAACTTTTCATCTCTCAAATCAATCACACAATCCCTGAGAAAGATTTAGCCAAGCCAAAAACCCTGAAGGCTGAGATTGAGGATATGAAATTTGAAATAACCAAATAATATTAAAATGATTTATAATAATATGAATCACATCATGCAAAAATGGGTCTTATGCCATGTGTGGCCGGCATAGCTTCAGACCAGCCAGCGCATTCGCACAGTCACAGTCTGGTCCAGAGCTAACCTGTCCGCTATTGAGACAAGTAAACCTTGAGTGACTTTATAGATGACAGGGTAGCTCCTGATATAAGCGCGGGCTGGTCTGGAGCTACATGTGTATACTAGCCGCATATGGCATAAGACCGATTTGTGCATAATGTTGCTAATATTATAAAAAAGTATGACTTAAGATGCCTTGAACAATCAAAGGACCTCAAATCTCAATCCTCAGGCCATGACAACTACTTAATATTATAGACTGATAGAAATCCCTTCATTGATTACCATAACTATCATTTAAGCGAAATCTTTGCATGCATACTGTTTGCATAATTACAACTGATCTGAAGTCAACCTTTCCATGACACATATTTAAAGAGCTAGACCATTCTAACAAACACAATTTTAAGTTCCAATAACAGTGAGTGATGATTGATTCGAGACCATGCATTCTGTCACTGCAATCCAACAGCAATTGTTATGCCTACTGGATTGCAGAGATAAATTTCAATAAAACATCGGCATGGCAACGACCTGCCTCAAAAGTGCAGAAGTAGACTAGCAGTAATCAATAGCTGCACACAAATATTCACAATCAATCAATCACGTCTCGGCACTAAAAAAACACTATTGATATAGAACCATAAGGCTTGAAAGAAGAGACTGACATGAGGTAATGGAGTTTCACTGCTGTATCATCTATAATTTACAAATGTGGCACATGAGGATGAGAATTCTAATCAAAGCAATAGAGAAACCTTCATGGGCACGATTACAATCAGGTTTCAATGAAATACACATTCCCAAAGGAAGTCTTTCAGCAAGAAAGCTTGTCCATATTTCAAATTTAAGAAATCTTCAAACAATAGCAAGGAAAATAATGTATTCAAGACAAATATGACATATACTTCCTGTATAAGCTGTCACTTGTAATCTAGAAAGATGACTTACATGGATGTGTATTTTGTAAATTTATTAAGCTTCATAAAATATTATCTATATAAATTAGACCAACATGGCAAGGAATGATATGGCAGTCAGCCTAGGCCATTTAAAGAAATTATAGTTTTGTACAAATAAAACAAAGAGATTACTATTATGCGCTGCATGAGTACTGTTCAACAAACATGGCATCTGTAACCAAGTTCATCATATGACCCGCGTGCATCATGAAAAAATGGGTCTTATGCCATATGCGGCCATCATAGCTCCAGCCCAGCCTGCGCAATTGCACGGTCTGGTCAGGAGCTTTGCTGTCCACTGTAATGTCACGCAAGGTTTCGTGGCCTCATTAGCGGATAGGGTAGCTCCTGAGCAGACTACGCTGGCAGCACTTGATATATGACCCATTTTCGCATGACGCTGGTCATATTGTATTTCAAAACATAGTCATTTACCACCAGTCTAAAAAATTCACAACAAAAAGGAAAATCAATGATAATTGATCAGAATACCCAATTAAAAAGATTGCCTGGTAATTAAATGGGAGCCATATTTCAAAACAGCTCAATCTTTTCCAAATTACCATCTTTTAATTCAGTACTTTCATTTCAATGCCATGTGCCTTCCCTGCCATCGACTACTCCCAGTGGAGAATGGTTGCCATAGAAAAGGTCAGATGCACTCATTAGATTACAGGGATTTCCACTTTGGAGTTAATCCTGCAGAAAGAAACCTTCACTACCAGTTATTGGACAGTCAATATCAATTTGTCACAGGAAAATCAAACAATATGCTTTTCACGGCTGGTTTCTCAGGTATTGAATTATTCATGATGATTTACCAACATAGCTTTGTTCATGTATTTTAAACATGGTTTCCCCCAGGCTAATGTGGCATGTTGCTGCAGTCATTCCTTCTATAGCTAGGGGTGGTCTTGCAACATCCCTTTATTATGTGTTCATTGTTTATATTTAAATAATTTTGTTTGGCTACAAATTAAAACAAACAGAGTACAAAAAGATTGCAATTTTCCCAAGAATGCAGCCCTTTAAGGTCCTCATATATACATGTATAATGTAAAATGTTCTAATGCTATGAGGAAGGCAAATGCCTTCCCATCATTCACACTTTTCTAGGGGAAACCTTCATAATAAAATATAAATAATTATGGTAATTTCATAAACATCGAACGAATGGAAAATAATTACAGAATATTATTATTACCTAAAGAAAAACTGTTTCTATAAAAGCCATTTAAAAATTGGAACAACAAGAAAAATCATCAACATGTGAACTTGAATGCTAACTTTGAACTTGACTATGAAGTACTTTGACAACCTTTCCAGGCATTTTAGTTATCATAGAGAGGCAATGAAACCCTTGACTTTGACCTGTAGCATGAACAGAATGTGTGATGTACGTGTATATTAAAATATTTAAGAGAAAACACACAATATCCTGACAGAGCCACAGTCTAGACATCCATATACCAAAACACAGACATACAGACAAACAAATGCACAGTGTGGCTATGTCACTACTTTATGCCCAAAAGGGCTGGGCAAACAAAATGCTGACACCAGCTTAAAATCCATGATTTTCTTAAAGACATTACCATAAATGGACATACAGACAAATCATGTAAATTGCCAGACAATGTACACTGATAAATCTCCATTTCGGTTGACAAGATATAATCGCAAACCACATTTCCTGCCAGGGAAATCCGCAACAGCATCTATTAGTTGCAGTATTATGTTCGTGGCCCCACTTATATGGCTAAGGAAAATGTCATGCACTCTATTTGATGAGAGATTTCTTCTGTCATTTTGATCTTTCAAGATAAAAGGCGGAATTTAATGGAAAAACTTTATGGGGATTTTCAGCCAAATGATGTTATTTTTGTAGACTCTTATTTTAATGAAAGGCAGACGGAATTATTCCTGTGAATATAAATAATATGGTTGAGTAATAACTTCCAGGGCAATATTTACTTATATCTTGGATAGTAAAGGCCTTAATAAAACAAGGTCATGGATAGAAATAATTGCCAGTGAAACAGCAACTTGTTCATTTCTTGCATAAATAAATGGCAATAACTCTTACGTGCCTACTGCGCATTGGCTGGTTATTAAGCCTGGCCTGCATGTTATGTCAACAAACATTTGCAGAAATTTGTGTGAAGATTCAATTCAAATTGTTTAAGCAAGAGAACTGAAGTGCTTTTGTTTGTTTTTTGTATATTTAAAGGGCAATAACTCTGAAAAACATGGCGGGATAGGCTGGGTATCAACATTGGTGACCATTATGTAAAAAAAACAACATTTGCAGCAAGTTTGATGAAGATTTACTGAGTTGGACCATTCGACAATCAAATTTAATTATTTTTTTCAAGCAAAAGGCAATTACTTTTTAAGGCCATGTGCAAATAGGCTGGTTATCAAACTTTGCATCAATTTTATGTTGAAAAAACATTTCTGAAGATTTGATGAAAACTGTACCAGTTAGAGCCCAAATGTGCATCACCCACGGGTATCGTAAAACATCCTGTTCCGTCAAGAAATTGGCGTAAAAAATGGTTGTTTCTGGTAACCCTATTGACATTATAATTTAACAGCCAACTCACTGACTTATTCTTTCGCTTTGATAGTAAAATCTACATTTTCTGACAGTCACCTAATATAAAGACCACACAGATATTTGAAGTTGAATATCTGTAGTAGTTACTCTGCAAATAATATTAGTTAAAAATATGTCTAAAATACCCCTTCATGCCACTTAATAATACTCAATAATAGAGCATTGGCAGTTCAGATTTAAGAAGTGGTTTGCCAACAATTCAAGCTTTAAACCTATAAAGCTTCGTGTTGATATCTCTTATTATAGTCAAGATAATTGCCTTGTACAGAACTTCAGCATGAACATTGAAAAAAGGACAATAACTGTAAAATTATAAAAGCAGCAGTGATGGTTCTTGATATGCACTGCACTTTTCCTTATTGCGATTTACTGAAATATTAAGTTTCTAGCTGGTACCTCTTATAATTTTTATTTGTGAGCGTTAGCTCACAAATTATGTACAGGCAATTTTGCTAATCACTATGGCTTAACTACGCTAGGAACCGTAACCTGTGACTGCCTGTGTGGATAACTGCAGTAAAATTATGCAGACGACTAATGCTAAAAGCGTCTGCTCTAACCACCGCATGTGCCTGTTTATAGTTCCCACTGTACACTACATAGTGTGTATGTATTCAAAAGTATTTAACAGCTTGTAAGACAACTTTGGCCAGTCTAGTGTTTATCATTAAAATCTGTACATATTGGCTGCTTTCATGGAAAACTGGGCTTAATGCATGTCAAATAAGATTAGCCTGTGCACACTGATTAGCTGTATCAATGATTTGAAAAAAACAACACATCTCGACCTGTGCTTTAAGACACACTCTTTATAAATTTGAATGGATTGTGGTCATTTCAAACTTGGGATATAAAAAGCTATAACATAATTTTGAATTTTCTATGTTGAAAAGTGTAGGAGAACGCCCCCCTGACAAGTTTGTTATCTAAGGACAGACGGACATAAAGATGTACAGACATCCATGGTGATTTCAGTAAACATCCCTTTACTTCATATAGGAGGTATAATAATGAATATTAGAGCCTGGAAAAGATGTCTAGATGTACATTTGTATGGACAAGACTCAAGTGCATGGCTTAGTAAATTCCTCCTACTTGGCCAAAGTCATGGCCATGAAATACTGCAAATGATCCAAAGCATCACTTTTGATTCATAGATTTTCGAAATAACATAGTAACAACTTTAAAACAATTCGCTTGGTAAAACACATACGTGAAACTTGATTCACTTGCTCATTCTGAGAACAAACTATTTAGAAAATCTTACAAAAAAACAACTTAATGACATTGCATTATTGCCATTACATGGACAGTTATGGACCCTTAGAACTTCTTGAAAAGGTTTACTTCTAAGTGACTTTGGCAAATATAATTATATTATTTCCTTTTGAATTGTTTAAGTATCACTAACATCTTGCAAATACAAATATTGGAACTAAAAAGTGGTTAAAGTCCCTTGTCCTAAAAGGGTTTGTAATACTTAACACCTTTAACACAGTTGTTTCTGTCCTTTAGGGAAGTTTAACAATTAAGACAACATAATTTATTTATTCATTAGCCACGTGCCAAGTGCTTTTTGCAAAACCATTAACAGTCATTTATCTGAAATCAATTTTCAGAAAACAATGAAGAACTGAAGAATGAAGAATGCAGTCAGCTACTGTACAAGATGTCTGTGACTCTGTTGTCAATTAGGATCAACCATAAAAGTTATAATGTGCATGTACATGTACATGTATACATGTATTCATAATAATATTGTTGTTTTTGCTTTACACTTTCAGATCAATGATAAAAGCATTACAAATTGTCAATTTGACGAAATGTGAACAGTTTATTCATTTTCGTTTGCTAGCAAACCACTGTATAACGACTGCAAATAAACTTTGCTTTAATATAATTCATAATATTTCATACAATTCTACAAATAATTATTTTAACCCAAAATACTGCATTTACTCAACAAACCACTTCCTATGTGACCAACAGTACTCATTACGCTTACAGATCAGGAGACAGCCAACAGCTCTCACTTATTTCATAAATGAACATCAGGGATTTGAACAATCTGTCAATGTGATCAGTGTATAGTGATCTATTCATTGGTTCCATTAGCAGGCTGGCCATTTACATATCTGTGGAGATCAGGAGTTCCTGTTACAATGTATGGTGCCAGACATGTTATCATCACATTCAGATCTATAACAAATCATTTCAATGTTTGTATTGGTATTTCAAATGAATCAATTTGTTTATGCAAGAAAATTTAATTTTATCACTTTTTAGCCCAGCAAATAAAAAATAGATGTGTTAATACACTGACGGTAATATTGATCGCGAAAGAGCTGGTTCATAATTTGGATATCAGCAAACGCATGTTTATTTTGGTATTGCTAAACCTTGCAACCATTACTTGTTAAATACAAAAAACCACAAAAAAAATAACAAGAAGATTACCCACTAGTATAAGTATTATTAATAATCAATTAGTGCTGGACAGTAAGTAAAGTGGTTCACTATAGGCATATAAGGGCTTTATGCGGGACAGTAAGTAAATTTGTTCACTATAGGCGTATAAGCGCTTTAATTTACTTATAATATTTCAGGTATGTATGTAAAATAACTTTTGAAATAAAATGTGAAAAGACCAGTGGAAATTCTACTTGAAGACTTTCCACTTGTCATGTGAGAGAATGAAGGTGATCTTGTGCATATGTGACACTTATGTCCAATGTCTCTATGTGCAGTCATGTGTAGATCTTGCTTTTGTCCATGTAACAATGAGGTGCAATGTGGAGCTCAAGTCCATAAGCCTGTCTCAACAAACCATTCACCAGTAGATGTCTGTCAATCAAGGTTTGGGTGGCCAGTCACCAGTCTATAGTTTCTGTGGGAAACTTCAGCATTACGGTTTTATAATCCAATCACTTTACGTCAAATCACTAGACAAATGACCTGGACATACAAAAAAAAATCTATGTTTGTCCTAAATAAAGCTTTTTAAATAGACTTAAAGATGACAGTAAAAAAACTTGCATTTTCCACAGGTTCAATAAATGAATCATGTCTTCATTTAATATCAACAATTCAGAACAAAGCTGTTTACAGTGCATTATGCAGTGATATTTTTACAATTTTCCCATCTGAGTCCTGGGACTCGATAACTTGCAAATCAATGAGTCCCAGACTTGAAAGAACCAGTCCGAATATTAAACTATATAATTTTTCTAGAAATTTTTATGCATTTTTGGGACTCACATAATTCGAAACTTTGCATCCCCAGAAATTTTTGTGAGTCCAGGACGCAGGACTTGCAGGTAAAAAAATCACTGAATTATGATTTATAATGCTGATTTATAACTTCATTTCTTATACAGCGGGATACTTGTTGAACATACAAGTATAGTAAAGTTAGGAACTTAGGATTATAAGCCATACATATTGTGTGTAACATGTAACAGAAACCAAACGTGACGCAATTAAATTCTTAAATAAATTCTAATTTTAACCAGGTCTGATTTAAACAAGCACTCAGGAGCAGTTCATAGAAAGAGATTAAATTAACCACCATGCAGACCTATGAACATAATAAACAGCACATACATATAACAGTATTTACAAGAACCTTTAAGATAAAAGCCTTCAATTTCAGATCATCATTTGACATTTCACAGTGGTTTACCCCCTAAGCAGGTCTTTCAGCCTGTGACAATATGGGTAATAGAGCATAACAGGCTAACAGCCATGCTGTATTCATGGCCGCTTATGAACACGCTATAAGGTTGCTGGCACATTCTTTAAATATAAAACTATTTTGGTTGAGATACAATTTACACCTGATGACGTGCCTTTCTTTTGAGATAAGACAATGGGCACAAGCTTTTATCACAATAGAACTAATTATAGAACAAATAATAACAAAAGTACAAATACCAGCGCAAAGCTAATTTTGCTTTTCTTTCATCGTTAAACATATAACTCCAAAATTGTTCATTTTAAATATTCTGTAACTCAGAATTGCAAACAATAAAAGTTAAGGTTCATGAATGAGGATATTAAACCAAATATCTAATAAAAAGGATTCTAAGCATGCAACATGTGTATATAACATGTATTAGAAAAACTAAACAGACCAAGTTTAATCAGTTTATCATACTAAATTTATATGAAAACGGTTTGCAAACGTATGTAGAACAGAATAAGCAAAATGCCTTAGGACTTCATAAAAAATGCAGAGGAGTCTGGAATAAATTTATCACATTTCTGTAAAATATAAAAGGTGTCTGTCTATTGAATTGCAGTGTGAGAGGACATGAAAGAAGAGCAGACTTAGAATTAAAATATATCTGTTTAATTATCTGAGCCCTTTAGGTCTTCACTAAACTTATAAGTGAACAAACTGGTAGTCTGACATACAAATGTGCCTCGCTCTCAGAAAAAACGGGCTTAATGCATGTGCATAAAGTGCACTAATAATAAAGTGCAGTAAGCACAGGCCAATCTGGCACGACACTTTCTGCCTAGTCATTAACCCTTTGCATGCTGGGAAATTTGTCGTCTGCTAAAATGTTGTCTGCTAAATTTCTAAAATTAGCTTTTTCTTCAATTTTTTTCAAAGAATACTATCAGAATAGCAAACAGTTTGGATCCTGATGAGACGCCACGTTCTGTGGTGTCTCATCTGGATCCAAACTGTTTGCAAAGGCCTTCAAAATCCGGTTCCAGCGTTCAAAGGGTTAAGCCCAGTTTTCCCGGAGAGCTGCTCTATTTGATGATAAAGCTCTTCTTGTCTGCTGACTCTGCTATAAAACGACGAATGGCAAATTTTCTAGAGAATTGATGTTTTGTCTGTCTTTAAAAGATAGTTTGCTACATTAGCATCCCCCAGGCAAAGAAATAATAATAGCAAAATTATTCAAATAAGACAAATGTTATTGATATAAACCATTTCTCTTTGGATTGATGCACTGGTTGTGAAAATGAATGCTAAAATCCGAATAAGAGCCTATTTAAAATGAAATGGTGAAGTGTTTCTATCAGCCAGTGTTTCGACACTAACGGTGGTCTCCTGGACTGTAGCGGCCAAATTGTTGAAAGGACCATTTAAATCTGAATGCAAGTTGGTCCTGTCGGGCTTGTTACTTTTGGATATCCATTATGGTTGAATTCGGACATTTAAATAGTAAAATAAAAATGCTGGCACATTTGACCTTGTGGCATTACAAACAAAAACTAAATTTCACTTCACACCATAATGCACAATAAACACAAACAACTAACATTTTAACAAGAGATGTGTTTGTCAGAAACACAATGCCCCCTAATGCGCCGCTTTGATTTTATTTTTTTTAACCTTTGACCTTGAAGGATGACCTTGACCATTCACCACTCAAAATGTGCAGCTCCATGAGATACACATGCATGCCAAATATGAAGTTGCTATCTTCAATATTGCAAAAGTTATGACAAAACTTTAATATTTATTAAAGTTTTGGACAGACAGAATGACAGACAGACAGACAGACAGACCAAAAACAATATACCCCTTTTTTAAAAGGGGGCATTAAAACCCAAAACTGGCTAATATGGATGATAAAAATGTGTTTAAGAATTTCAAAAACACGCACAGTTGTCATTTTCAGAAGTTAACATGCACGTGATGTGATAAAATTAACTGTGGGCAATGTCTCTATTTGATGTCCAATTGAGACGTAGGTATTCCCATTGAATATGTGTTAATCATGTAATACATATCGGGCAATATTCTTACTTAATTAAACCAATTAATGGACAATTAAATTTAAATTTGTAGTTAGAAAATCCTTTGAAAGTGAAAGTAAATTTCTATGAAAATCAAATTGCGTTTTTCTGCATTTAAATGACACATTCATTAATGGACATCGTTGTTTTCACAGATGATACATGCATATCTAAACCTCAGGTGGCATACATAAATATAAAACTATACAGGATAATAATGATAATAATGCCTAAAGGGCTGATTGACTAATAAATATTTTTTTCCCTAACATGAAAGGCCAGGCCCTTCCACAAATCAAGAAAAAGCCCTGCCAACTATATCAGCTACAAAATGTCAAGTCACATGAACATTGTTTTCTGCACTCATTTTTCAAAAAATCAGTCTGGTATGTTATCAAACAAACCAATTTAACCAAGTCACAAAATTTCAATGTAATCTTTGGAACTCAGTCTTGTCTTCTGTTTACAAAGGATAAACAATGACATTACTGTCTTATTCCTTTTTGATTTTTTTAATAATTTGTCAGTAATATCACAGACAATTAAAAACAATATGTGTTTGTGAAACACTATGTCCCCTTTTAAGCGATTTTGACCCATATATTTGACATTTGACAATGAAGGATGGCCTTGACCTTGACCCTTCACCACTCAAAATGTGCAGCTCAATGAGATACACATGCATGCCAAATATCAAGTTGCTATCTTCAATATTGCAAAAGTTATGGCCAATGTTAAAGTTGGCGCAAACCAACAGACCAACCAACAGACAGGGCAAAAACAATATGCCCCCCAGTAATACTTATGTTGCCAAGGAAAATAACGAAAGCTAAGATCAAAATAAGGCACATTAAGTCCTATTTAAATAGGTCAAATAACTGCACATACTTGCACCTTCATTATGCATGTGCTAACAACCACAATTTACATCATGTACCCCAATAACTTAGATAAGAGAATTGATTCAAAATTGTAATTAGATCAGATATTTCTAGCATGTGCCGAAATTCATTTGAGCCTTGCTCTGTGAAAAGAGGGTTTAATGCATGTGGGGGAGACACTTTCCGCTTTTATGATATTTTTCGTTTAAAGAAAGTCTCTTCTTAGCAAAAAGCCAGTTTAGGCAGAAAGTGTTGTCCCTGGACGGACTGCACAGGCTAATCTGGGGCGCCACTTTACGCACATGCATTAAACCCCCTTTTCACAGAGCGAGACTCATTTAGTGATCCATTTAGTGATGTTACAACAAACCGTCACAAAAGTCACAATGTGACACTGGGTTTACAGCATGAATAAACTCTCATTATAAAAGTATCCATCTGTAACCAGGATGAGAAAAGGTTAACCTACTTGAAAATACAATGTACATGTGCTATCACATTTGACATCCCCAGCATGGACGTGAATACTGCATGGCTCATTGACTCTTTTTATGTTTGAAAATATAATATAAAGTTCTTGATTTGCGTGATTTGAATAAATGCGACAAAATGTATAACAATGTTTGTTCATATGTCAGATCTCTATTTAAATAAGAATAATTATTATAATACATTATATTTTTGTATATTTATATTATTTAAAGAACATTTATTAAAATACAGAGAAACAAAACAAGTGTTACATGTACCTTACAGATAAGATCACCAAATACATGTAGCTACATTGTATTATTGAAGATGACTAATATGTAAGTTCTGTTTCTACACAAACATAGAGCTTTTACAATAAAGCGATGTTATATGGCATTTGACCAATTTTAACATTTATGAAATGAATGGCATCATCTCTATTGCGACCATAAATGATAAAATCCTGTATTATGACCTTAGTGGTTGATTGTAAAGTAAACACAGACAAGTTTTCTTCTTTTCCACTGACAAGTCAAACCCAACATGATGCTGAGTTCAATAAATGCTGATACCCCTGGTGGAAGAGACGGCAGTACCAATTGATTATCCCATACGAACAAGTCTTAGTTCAAAATTACGTCAACGTCAAAGTGAGGTCAGGTAAATCACCTGTTTGCTAAGTGTTGAAAGGAAGTATACAACCTTTTTAGTAAGTAGTATTGATGTTTATTGAACAGTCAATTTGGGTAAGCCATAAGACTGTTGACCTGCTGAATAAGTCCTATGTTCAAAAGTAGGTCAACGTCAAGGTCAAAGTATTTAGTAAGGTCTGGTAAATGTAAAAAGAGCCTAACAGTGATTTGTATGATCATAAATTAATATAAATAAAATTCCAAAAAATATGTAACTAACTGACATTATGAAATACATTGCCATTTTGTTTGCACACACACTGAATCTACTGAATCCACAACTTATATGTAGGCTGCTATGACCAGTCTGGGGATGATTTTACTGAAGGCCGTTTTAACCTAAAGTTGTTGTAACTTCCTTCCAGTTACCTTCACCTTGAAGCCATTAATAATAAAACAATTTTCTTCTTTGTTTTGATTCAGATATTAGTAATACCAGCTGTATAATGTGTTAATAATTATTTTTTTACTTAAATGTTTCTGAAATGCTTCTAGAAGTATTGGTTTGAGAATACTGATTGGTTTACTGTGATAGTTCCTTGAAAGATAATAACATTAAAGACAGTGTGACTAACTGTACTGCAAACCTCGATTAAACATGACATAGTAAAAAGCTAGCTTAAAAAACTTTCCAAGTATATCACAACTTACTGCTTATACACTGGAATTCGGCCCAGATGTAGTTGGATCGATCCCTGATCGTGCATTGCCCCTGCAGAGGAATGGAGCTTGCAAACAACCATCCACACTGGGGCGTGTGAGAACAGTCTCGGTAGACGGGCGCCAACTCAGTGTCATTTAGCGAAATGAGACAGTCGCCAGTTGCATACCGACAGCAATGCTGGCGATTTGTACATATGTTGTTGTTTGGACAATTAGGTGTGTAAGGCTTAGCACCATGACTGATCTTTTGTAAGGCAATAAACTCATCTACTGGGCACTCAATGGAGTAAGAGCTGGTCTGACAGCTCCTTGGACTGTCACAGGCGAAGCGATAGTGGATCAGCGGAAACTCTTGTACAGAAGTTGCTATACCTGGATAAAAAAATAAAAATAAGGGGCCATTATAAGGTGTTATTCTATTTTACGAAGAAAGATTGTTTCAAGTCATGCAGTTTTCCCCCTTAAAATTGTCTTTCTTCATGATTTGTGTTTGAACTTTCCCTGCTTTCATTTAAATTATAAACTAACATAAAAAGTAGCACTCGCAAACTTTAATGTTTATAATTTTTGTTACACTTAAGTATTTCAGAGGGGGTTATCACGTGAAAGTCAAGATGGTGACATCCATGCCGAGACAGGTTTTTTTTCCGCAGTTTTATGCCCTTTATTACTTTTATTATTTTTTTAAAAGCCGCTTTCTTTCCAGCCATATCAGCAAGAAAGTAATAAGCGTTTATTTTGCATAAATATTCGCTCTATATCTCCACGTAAGTCTTTTCTTGCTTTGAAATTTCTTTGAGGGATCAGAAAATTACAGCTCCCCCTAAGAAAATTGGTAGCAAGTAAAGTCGAGATAAAAAGCCAATATTTAAATGAAATAAATGCTAGATACAAAACTACATTTGGCACCCAATATAAGCATAAAATAAATTTCAAATTTTATGCTTAAAATCTTAATTAAAACAGTTAGACTAAACAACTATCTTGACAACTACTTGGATTTAAGAAATTTTTAAAAATATCACCCTTCATCAGACTAGTCTGGATGTGCACATTTGTTTCTGCTGCACCCTGTGTCATTAAAATTTACTCTACAATTTTAACAATAATGAAGACTGTCAAACATGAAAACTGACAAGTCCCCACATAAACATTTTATTAATTTTCCTCTCTCAACTATCAAGAATTGATAAAGAGGACAACTTATTTCTAAAATCGTTACCTGTTGCATATATAAGAATAATAAATATCCGGATATCCATGTCTCTTTAAAACATGATTCATTAATTGGGTCACTTTTGTTTACATGTAAGGTATAACCTCTTCAATAACTTTCTGTATGTAGCTACATTGTGTATCCTCTGAGTCTGACACTGCGACTGTCACTTTCTGTTTTGAGTTTTGGAAAACTTCCAATTGAGTATTTGAGAAGTTTAATAATAAAATTCAGTCAACTTTCAAAAGCTTTATTGTATACTTTGTCATGCAAGTGTAAAGACACACGCTTTGTGATTTATACGCTTATTTATTTCCTTTTCTTTCATAGAACTTCTGAATACCACCTTACTTATCCGCTCTAAAATATTTTACAGTCGTAATACTTGCGTTAGTTAAAAGGTTACACATTGTAACATTGTTGAATGTAAGAACTAATCGTGTCATTAACGATTCATCAAACCGTGCGTGCTTGAGTGATGCCGTTTAAATATGATATCATTTGTTATAAGTAATATCGATATAATAAAACATTAACAATACAATTGAAATGTCATGAAGTCAACAAAGAAACACTACCCATGAAAGCATCGGCAATAGTTTTCCAGAGTTGTCCTTCTTGTGATCAAAATGTCATTTCTCTACCACCAGGAGTTTTTACAAGCATTTATACGTAAAAATGCCTCCCGCCCCACATCGAAGAAGTAAGGTATACAGCTTCGCACCTCACTGTCGGTCGGTTGGATGATTTGTCGGTCCCTAGACCATTTCTTTGCCGCACGATGTCTCGAGAACGCTTTTGGCATACGATCATGCAAAGTATTATGGTTTCTTCTTCATTGCCGGTACACTTGGAGTCCGAAGGCAAGGATGGAACGGGAGGTCTTCTGTAGAGCCCCCGTCTCTTTGTACATCTCCTACAGACTCACAGGTCTTGGCGATACATCTTCCCTCGCGGATTGGTGGTCCAAGTATTCCTGGCAGATGTGTTCAGCCGTTTGGTCATCTTCTCCACCTGCGCACTTTAATTGGAGACGGCACGAAGTGGAATCTCTTGTTCATGTGGTTGTGTAGTATTGTGATAGTTATTATAATAAGGAACACGCCTATTTATTTTGGGATAACACGGTCAAAGGCCAGGGTCCCACGGGCTTTTATTATGAATATTCCTTCCGCACGATATCTAGAGAATGCTTTTACCTTCGGTCATCTTTATTGGTATGATGGTTACTTGGGCTTTTCAAAGGTCAAGTTCGCAGGGGCATGTTTCCTGACAACCGTTGCCACTCAATTTCTCAAAAACGCTTTACATTAGATAACTGGTTAGTCTGCAGGGAAGAAAGACGTACGCTAATCGATTCTGATATTAAAAGATAAAATTTCAAAGTCACGGGGGTAAGCAATGTTAACAAATAATATAATTATATTCACGATATGCAAGAAAGGGGGAAGGCGCGGTAATGTTTTAAAATAATTACCTGAATAATTATCAATAAATTAAAACGTTACATGCTTTACATCTTTTAATATCTCCCTTACATTAATTACCCCTGGAAAGCATACAATAACTGGTTATTACATTATCCAATACAGATCTGATACCAACAAAAAGCGAACTATTTCCCAATGAATAATTAAAAATACTTTATATCGAATTTTATTTATACCGTTGTTATGTACTTCCCATCGACTCAATCAACGAGAACACCACTCATCCAACAACCAGGTTTGAATATTTTTATGATACCAATCTTGGGGCTATTTTTATCAACATATACCGTACATTAAAATGTTGTTCTTATGTATAACAGGCAAACTTATGCAATTTGTAACATTTAGCCACAATCTATATATTAATATACGATATATCGCACATGAAAATACATAAATTTATTTATCGTCTAAGTCATAGCCATTAATAGTTACAAGAGAGATAACTCGTATTCTCTTACTGACCAATCATAATAAAACAGTATAATGTTACTCCACGTGTTCTGGTATACGTGGTAAATACCATCAGCTTAGTTCGTATAGTAGGTTTTACGATTTCAGTAATGACGATTCGCGTACATATATAAAAATACTAGTATATAAACATCTAAAAGTTTATAAAATAAATTATAAATATCAAACTAAAGTAATATACTGGATATCAAAACGTTAAAGAACATGTTTCTACTAAGTTGGATAAGGGACATATTTGCATTCTTCGGTAAGTGTACATATAGATACCGGTATTTAAAATTGTAATTTTATTGCAATTTTAGAATTTTTGAATGAGAAGGTACGAACATATAAATAAAAATAACATATCAATCCTTTAATTATTATTTTAATAATTATGCTTACCGTACTTTAAAAGTACTGGCAGATGTCGGATTTGAAAGCCATACCATACCTTTAACCATACTTTTGATATTAGGCTGAATTCGTTGGAACAAAGCGTTTAATTCTGTACGCTTGTATGGATTCCGTAGATGTCCTTACAATCCACTTATGACGGACATTGTGCCTACAACTTAAGATTTCCGATAGTAATTGTATGAATAAAAGCACAGATCCTAACGTAATTTTTGTAAATAAATAAATTAAGTTTTAATACACTTTAATTACAAATGAAGTGGTGCTTACAAGTAACAATCGTTACTAATAGTTGATATATTATATTGCATTTTAAAGGAGTACATGCATACATTTTGCGAGTAAAATGTTTTGGAATTCATGACTACGAGCCATTCTTTGAAACAGAATGAATACAGCAAGCGGTATAAAAACACTCGGTTAACTAGTTCGATTTAATATTGGTAACTTGATGCCAATGTCAATTGTCATTGTGAACATGTACATTTATGAATTATACGATTTATTGAATACAACGCCCAAAAAACTACGATTCTACAAAATACGTTACATTTGTATCCTAAGTGCAACACGTGTGCTGCTTATTTCAGGCTTTAAGAGGAATGCCAAGCTGCTGATCATTGGCCTGGATAACGCGGGAAAGTCCACGTTCTTGGACCGCGTGGCAGACGGCAGGATGGTACAGAACCCGCCCACCCTGCAGACAAGTACGTCGTGTCTTATAGAGTTGCTCGCTTGTCTTTATCTATATTGAATACTGCAGTATACATATTTAATGACATTCTGAACCGTTCAGACCAACCAAACCAATATGCATTATCATTAGTTTCATACTGGAAATGTGTCCAACGCACACCGCTGCGCTTACGTTACGCTGGTTGTCTCAAATCCATAAGCAATTTCTTAAATCAGGCACATAAATTCACTTGCTGATGACTTTTTACACGGTTTTATCACTATTGAAAAAATTCGATTGACGGACAACGACATCTGAAAGTGAGAACATATCTTATGTTTTAGGGTGCAAGCAACTGGACCTTGGGCGCCTGCGGTTCACCGCGTACGACTTAGGTGGACATCCACATGGTATGTTGTCGCGTACAGGAGCATAAATGTGCACATATATTGCACATTAATTGTTTGATTGTTAAGTGTTGCATAAAATATTTTCATGATTTTGCTCAATGAGGTATAATGGCTATGTTTTTTACCATAAATATTGTATTATATATTTTACAGTATGCTGTTTTGAAATTGTTAAGAGCAAAAAATTATGTATTACAGAGTAGCGTTTCTAACGGTACGTAACAGGAAAACGTTCGTAACTTACGATCGTGCGATAAATACACTTCTATAGTAAACATAATATTATTTCCGTAATATTTTTCATACAATGAATGCATAACCAAATGCACCCTCTCCTTTCTTATGCACAGTCCGACGAATATGGCGGGACTATTTTCCCGCCGTGGACGGCATCCTGTTCGTGGTAGACGCCGCCGACGAGGCGAGGTTCGAAGAAGCAAAGGCAGAACTTGATGTAAGAACATGGTGTTGTTGTGTGGTGGTATGCACAAAGCATCTTAAGTGAATTTTTAATGTTATCCTTAAATTTGACTTTTACATGGTTGTAGTATTCCATATCTAAGTCCGAGTAGGTAAGTGCTACGCTACGCTTCACAACAACATCATAACGCAAATAATATGTAAAACATCATTATCATGGGTCATGGAGGTGAAGAAAGTGCAGTGTTTTCAGGTTGTTTCGGAAAGCCACTTGACGCACGTGCAGTAAGCCCCGTTTTCCGACCACACGCCTATCTTTTATTTTACATAAAACATATGTGTCGTGTTCTGAGAAAACTGGGCAAAATGCTTGTGCGTAAAGTGTCATCCCAGATTAGCCTGTGTAGTCCGCACAGGCTAATCCGGGACGACACTTTCCGCCTATTCTGGATTGTCGCTAAGCAGAGACATCATTTAAACGAAAAATTCAATAAAAGCGGAAATTGTCGTCCCTGATTAGCCTGTGCGGACTGCTAATCTGGGATGACAATTTACGCACAAGGATTTTGTCCAGTTTTCTTAGAATACGCCACATTTATTGCAACACTCTTCCTATATACATTCAGAGCGTTCTGACGTGCGACATCACGCCCGACGTTCCAGTAGCCATCTTGATGAACAAGATTGACCGGAAGGAAGCAGTGAGCGAGGAAAGCCTCGTGAAGACGTTCAACCTCTTCCCCACCAAGACAGGCAAGGTAGGTGGGACCAGTGGTCTAGTTGTATTGCACTGGTCTAGATATCGGAAGGTCCTTGGTTGGAATCCCGCTCAGACCACCAGATTTTTCAGAGCAAACAAACATCACACGCCTGCTCCTCGTCCTCCATGTGTATAAATGGGTATACATGGATACCTGTGATTGGACGAAAGCCAATGTACCGTGGCTGCATGCTGCATCGAGTGTCAATTGACGTCTTATGATCGTGGGGCTAGGGAGGGAGGGAGGGGATGGCAGCAAATACATATTACAGTCGGATGAAGTCACGAATATCATATTGTATACCCAGATCTGAACCTTTCTACTATTTGTTTACAGTCATCCATCCAATGATAGAATCTCTTTAAAACCAAACCAAAACATATACAGGTCTGAGGAAGATCGCGATCTCAAAATAGACTCAAAATCACCAAACTCAATGTTGGTACAATTTCAATTTTATATATTAACTCGGTAGAAATAACGATCGAAACACCTTAATTAATCATACAACTTTTATCAATTAAAGGTTAAAACATTAAAATACTACTTTTGCTTTCATTTTTCGATCTCTGTGTAAATAAGCATTATTAATACGATTATTACGATAATTATTATTTCTGGACATGTATGTTACTAGGAGCACGTGTCACGGGAGAAGCTCGGTCGTCGCCCCGTGGAGACGTTCCCTACCAGCCTCGTCAAGCGCCTGGGGTACGGAGAGGCGCTGCGGTGGCTTGCTTACTACATTGAATGACCCATTGCCAAAAGTCACCCATTGGTAACCGGAAACAGACTTGCACGGTGGCTTGCGTTGCAAAGGATGCTTAATGAAGCTCACCGACGGGTGTGAAATCGGTCGCCTTCTGTTAATTCGTATCATCCGTGTTTGAGACTTTATAGTCCAGTATACAGTGCAGAAATCACTGTCAGTATCAGTTTTATCATATACAGGTCCAGTTTGTTTTATAACATTGAACATTACATTGTTTCACTACCAAACTGTAGTCGTTCTTATGACATAATATTGAATGCATGAATTAAAGTTTTCTTATCTGAAAGATCATCATCAGCAGCAGCAACAGCAGCGGTAGCAGCAACATGATTATTTCCATAATCATCATAATTTAACCATTGAAATTTAAGGAATGTATGGAAATATTATCTATATTGATTGCGTTATTGGTAAAAAAAATACTAAAATATGTGATTGTCGGTGTGTTATATTAGGTTATTTCAGTATGTTATTTTTTAGACTTATACCTATAAAAACAATATCTCTGATGTATTTGTCGTAAGTTGTGACAATAAAATGACATTTTCCCCACAATTTCCTAATTCGAATACGCGATGACGCAATATGACAGAATTCATCCGTTCGGATAAATAAACCTAAATTGCATTATTGTGACGAAGCATTTGAAAATGAAAGCGTGCGTATTCGACTATATTTAAACATACCGATCAGCGTTTATATGCATTTACCACAGCCACGTGATCAAACAATATTTATTGGTGGATTGGGTTAGATACATTGGCGTCTCCGGGGGAAGGGCGAACCAGGAGCGATCCGCCCCAAATCTACGGGACAAATTTACAGTTTGTGGGCATGTATAAAACGAATAACATGATAAATATGTTTGTTTTCGTTTTTTTAGCTCGCTTACATGCCTTTATTGTACATAACGTACTTAAGTTACCACATAAATCAGTCCTAGCACAAAGGGGTGAAGCGGAAAAAAGAGGAGCGCATCCGGCGTCTGCTTTAAACATGGATTAATATTCTCACGTGTTTCCCAAATATGTTGTATATAGCATAACAAATCTTATTTTTTAATTGAATATCAAATCCAATTATAATGGTAAGAAAATAACATATTATTACAAGACTTGTTCCAGATTTAAACGCCTCCACTTCAATGTGTATTTCCTACAATTAACGACATCAAGTATATGGCTGTACCATCAAGTGCTTAACATACTTAAGACGTTGCTCTGCATTTTCAATGGTCCCATCACAGCACAGCAGCAGACCACTCCGTTTCTTTGTTCTCAAAGTCTTCACATTAACCCAATTATGCCTAGCGTCTAGAAAAAAGGCCTTGACAAACAGCGAAGACCCAGATGAGACGCCGCATGATGCATCGTCTCATCACGGTCTGCGCTGTTTGCTTAAAGGAATTTCTGTAAGAAATATTCTAAATATAGAAATAAGTATACTAGACATCCCTAATTTTGGAAATAAATTGATCCCATTTAGAAGGATGGGAGAGTCCTCTAGGCATAAATGGGTTAAGGACGTGGTGAGGCAGTAACACAAAAGCGAAATCAATCTCGAGATCAGGTTCTACTTGGTCAGTTCGAAGCACATCAGCACGTGAGATCGGTCTTCACCACGTCCCAACACACATATGAGCCGCTCTCTGTGAAAAGGGGGTATAATGCATGCGCGTAAAGTGTCGTCCCAGATTTGCCTATGCAGTCCGCACAGGCTAATAAGGAACGACACGTTCCGCTTTTATTATATTTTTAGTTTACAGACAGTCTCTTTTTATCGAAAATCATGTTAAGGCGGAAATTGTCGTCCCTGATTAGCCTGTGCGGATTGCACAGGCTAATCTGATACGACACTTAACACACATGCATTTAACACCCTTTTCACAGAGCGCGGTCCATATAATGACGCTCGCACTACGTCCTTAGTTCGCAAGAACCACGTATCTACCATGTCTACCAGGCTGGTACCACGTAAGCATCACGTTTCTGCTACATCCAACCGGTCATATAAATATCGTCGTCCACTGTAGAGCAAGAAAACAAACATGAATCAAGCGACAGTAAAGTTGTTAGCGTAACAAGTGAATTTCAAAATGAGGAGCATAATCCCAACGAATCCAAGGTTATATCAGACTTTAGTGCCCAAGACCAAGAATATATGTAGACTGGTTGGGTAACCGTCAAATCTTCACAAAAAACTAACCACAACCAAGGATATCTCGAAGAAGAATGGTACACAATGGTATTATCCTGGAATATGACGACACCATTCTATTGTGGTTGGGCACCTAATGACATTATTCTTATACTTGTCCATGATAGCTACACACATGAAATGATTTCGCATATGGTGTTTCGTGGCACCCTGAACTCAAACTCGTATGCATCTGGTACATATGTTACCGGTAGCAAGGTATCGTATCGTATTGGATGTTTAAAGACCAGGCTCTAGGGTTTTCGTATCCTGTTAGGATCATCTGGGAACCATTATATCTACCAATGTATCAAACATATGCTGTGACATATGGGGAAATGTTATAGGCATCCACATTCTCACATGTACAATGATACCCTGAAAATGGCCATACTGACACCTGCTGCCCAAACAAAGTAATCTACTGACCTAGCAAATCCTTGCCCTTCTCAGCCGCTAGCTTTTTATTGGCTAGCATAACAGTGGCATTTGATGTTTTACCATGTACTAATTTGTTGTCCTATCGAGAAAATGACATATTGTTTTTCCATTCAAAATTTTAAATGTCTCGTAAAAAGATATATCAATGCACATCTGTTTATNAGAGTCGCATAAGACAGATTGCAAAAGGCCCTCGGGTCGTAATATCGGAAACGGTCCGATTATAGATGTCCGGCCCATCCATGTTCCATAAAGGTTCTCCCCACCTACGCGTTGAGCATGATCAAAACGTCTCCAGCCAGTCCAGGTGCTCCAGGGTTCGCACCATGTTCGATAAGGTCCTCGCTACGTCCTGTACGTCCTGACGTGGAGGGCGTAATACAGACGTCCTCTGGTGTGGTGGCACTAACAAGAAAGGAGAATAAAGAAGCTAAGCAAACACGATTTATGATTTTTGTTTTTTATATTAATATTGATTGACTGTATAAGAATCTCTGACAAAACCATTGAAACATTTATCACCGGAGTAACATAAAAAATAGCTTACAATTGTGATTTAAAATGATAACAAATTTTCACCCCCATCTCCACCGAAAATCTTGCTGCCGCCCCTGGTATAGATTTTCTATTTTTACTGTTGTCGATTTTCTATTTTTACGAACACACACGTGTACACACGACTCTGTTAAGCTAAATACCGAACTAACGAAGCGGAACTGGATTCAACATGGCAGACTTACAGGCCGAAATACCGACTTTGGAAAGTCTATTGGAACAGGCAGTCGAGGCGTTTAGGGCTCGGTTCGAGACAAACCCTGAAGTGGCAGCTTGTGCCCCCGGACGCGTGAATCTTATTGGCGAACACACTGATTACAACGATGGATTTGTATTCCCCATGGTAAGTGATGATGCAATGTTGATATTGAATGTGTCGCGTTTGTGAAGGTCGATGTGTATATACATGTCAGGTTACAGAGTGCTGACAAGGCGCTTAGCGGTGCCGGGGGAAGCTTTGTCCGGTTTCAAAGACACATGTCTACATAACTTTAACTCACAAAATGTGTTTATAAATATGTATATTAATAAAACTATTTAATATTATTATCGGTATTGGATTTAACACTTTTATTGTAACTACATGTAGTTCTATGTACATGTACATAATTATTTATAGTATGTACAGTCAAGTTACACCATTACCGGATCATTACCCATAGCGGATCACTTTGATGTTCAAGACTGCGTATCGCGATTAAAAGTTTACATTTTTAGATAATATTTTGCACATCTTCAAGGCCTGTTCTTTAAAACGCATTAATTGAGTTGTAATCGGAGCTACTCTTTGTCAAACATTTCGGTAGGTTTTGCTGACATGTATATACGATTTTTTTTTACTTCCGTCTGTTTCCAAATCGAGGTTGAACATTTTTCGCGGCCACATGCTATAGAGTAACTCTGTTGGAAAGTAAGAAGTTTACGCATTAATTTGACGGCCATTTAGTAGTCTTTCTGCCTGCAAAAGTACATTTTAGTTTTGATTTGTGTTTAAGATTTTGCAACACTTTAAATGAAATGAAGAATTAGGACAATAACGGATCAATCGTGATAATATGCGTATTGATAATATATTACATTAAAATATATGCAAATCTTGTTGATTCTTACAATAAATTATCTCAATCTTTATGTTTTATTTATGTTCCATGTTCAATAGCGATGATTAAATATGATTCAAACCATGTACATGGTTTATAAGATGGCTATATCTTTCCGATCTATTTGGGATTTTCAACAGATAATACACACAAGAACACCATGCGTAAAAAAAAATGTAGATACAAGATCACATATAGAACACAATAAATAACAAAAACAAATTAATATAATTCATAACTGGCAATGTAACTTGGTCATTGTAAACAACACAGTACATGTTTCGACAGTTCAAATAGCGTGTTAGACGCCCCCTGAGTGGTTTCGATCACGTGATCCGTTTTGGCTACAACTGATCCGTTAATGCATGAATTCTGCGGCGAAAAAAGGTATCACAAATTCATTTTGCCTGCGTTTTAAAAATAAGACTTAGTGCTGAATCAGTAAGCAGAGGTAATATTTAATCAAACTGGCGTGAAAGAAGTCCCAAAAAATGTATTGCTTTTCACCAGAACAACTTTATTACGCTACTGATCCGGTAATGGTAACTTGACTGTATACGGTCACCGAATTTACGAATAACTGAGGCTATTTGCACAGTAACCAATACTGTGTATACAGGCTTGGTGACCACGTCTCATATATATGCATGAATAATTGAAGAAAAACCCTGTAAATTATATAGGCAATGCATTATACTTGAAAGTCGCAGTTTGCATCCGGACTGTGGTTTAAAACCGCAAACTTTAGATGAACAGCCTCAGGGAACTTAATTTTATTTGTTTCCTCGATTTTTGTAAAATGAGTTAAATCATGTACAGTGTATATTGCTTTAAAGCGAATGCCAATACTATTGAAGAATATGACCGTACAAGATTCAAACAGTCGGATCCAACAATTTCGAATTGGGCAATCTTAATTGACAATATGAATCATAATTAGTATGTAGTTAAATTACATCTTCTGTCATTTTCACGCCAACACTGCATTCTGATTAGATAAGCCGCTCACTGGGCATACTTTTTATTTCCCGTTTGCACGACTATTAATATGGCGCTGCTTTTCATTTGTCAATAGCGATATGACTTCATAATTCGGTACAAACGTTAATGATATTGCGTTCGACGAAAATGAAACCAAAACTGAAACGAGATTGATACGCAGTCGTATAGAACTCCGTAATTAAATGTAATGTAATTATAATACTCGAATCTTATTATTTGTTCATTCAACCGGTAATCCGGTATAAATGACCTTTCTGGAAATTCGCCATATACGCCGTCGGCCTATGAAGTGCGGTAGAATGCAAATAAATTGCAGTTAAGCAACTCTTAAATAGAACAAGTGACCTACGAAAAGACACGTACATAATTTGAATCACTATCGCTTAATTGATCGTTTGCGAAAGGTACAATATATTCCAACGCATGAGCTGTACTACATGCACTTATTTGCTCCAGTTTCGTGTCATTCATTAAAAAGTTAAGGTCGTTCTTTCAATATAGCCCTGAAATGTAAACGTCCGAGCTCTCGTGCAGTCGAAAATTGTAGGTACAATCTAATCTTTGGTACTATAAATTATGTTATTAACTCACCATAAGAAACTCACTTTAAGTTTAACGGAGAGAACTTTCCATACCAGTTTATGGTCATTCATTTTGGGATATATTATTCAGATATCCAACCAAATTACATATTCACGTATGCTATTTATATTTCAGGCGTTGCCATTGGTTACCGTGTTTGTGGGCCGAAAGAATGGCAGTACCCAGTGTCGGGTTGAAACCTTGTCACAAGGCGTGGACGCGCCGACCTATGCGGAGTTTCCGGTTCCCAGCGAGAAGACGCCACTGAAACCGGGGCTCCCTAAGTGGGTCAACTATGTTAAAGGAGTGGTGGCGAACTATAAAGGTACTCTTATTGCACCATCGCAGAGTCACAAATGAGAACTAAATCGAGAAAAAGCATTGCAGTATAAAATATGTCAAATGAATGTAAACTAAATGTAAATATAATAAGTTGCGCATCATTGGTTTTTCAAAACTCGTTTGTGTAAATCCATATTGTCGGTTGGACTGTTCAGCCATGTAACCAAGTGAGATTGAGAAAATAATGGCAGATTAAGTGTACATAAGATAGTATTGTCCATTTTTCTGTGTCGGTAAACTATTTGTCGAATCTACTTTCTTCTTTAATACATTTATAAACATTAATTGACGCGGCATTTTATGTGTTGTGCAATAAAAGAAAGAAATTAAAAAACAATGCCAGTCTTCCAATCTATGAAACAGGCGCAGTGCCTGGGTTCGACTGCGTGCTGGTGACCTCGGTGCCGCTAGGTGGCGGAGTTTCTAGCTCCGCCTCTCTGGAGGTGGGCACGTACATGTTCATTGACCAGCTAAACGGCGCCGGAGAGAATGGCGTCTCCCGGAAGGAGAAGGCGTTGGCGTGCCAGAAGGCGGAACACGTGTTTGCGGGCGCGCCGTGCGGAATCATGGACCAGTTCATTTCCATCATGGGTGAAGAGAAGCACGCACTGCTTATTGACTGCAGGTAGGGCTTCGTTCAATAAAAAGCTTCATGTTAATAAAAGTCAGAAGCTTATTGGTGAATGTTGAGTTACTTCCCTGGGAAGAACCAGCACTGACTTGTGCATTTAATCACACAAACGTTTATTGTTAAATGATCGAATTATCGAACGTAAGATCTATGACTACACCACCATCCATTACACACCATAGTGTAAGTAGACATCACCCTAGTGCCAGGGACCACCGTGCCTTGTTTCTAGGGATATATACAGGGAAATGCTCAAATACGAATTCACATTTATGAATGTATTTCTTCTCAAACATATTTAATACCATACATTTTGCGTATATTCACCCTTTAATAATGCATGCATTTACAAACGCAAACTTGTAGACCTTATTAAGCATTTCGACGGATTCATCTACGATATACACTTATCATATTGAGGCATGAATACTTATTTCTTAATTTGACTTCCACAGTAAACTTGATCACCCATTTTAATGTTGTAATGTCATAGGTCCCTCGAAAGCACCCTTGTACCGTTAGAAGACCCCGACGTCGTTGTCTTGGTGACGAATTCCAATGTGAAACACAACATAGAGGCTTCCGAATACTCCACCAGACGACGCCAGTGTGAAAATGGCGCCAAAACACTCGGCGTTAAAAGCCTCAGGGACGCGAACATGGAACTGTTACAAGGTAGATCATTAATGCCAGTTCTAAATGAATACCTAAAGACCGTTTCTTTCAGTAAAAGGTGGCAGGCGGTTGCTGGGAGATTGATGAGACCAAAGTTTCACTATTCGTTTGGGATAAATATGAGCATTGGTCTTGAATTTCTGAGTCCTCTTGTCATTCTATGATTTTAAGTAATATTTGAAAATTGTAAATAAAGGGAAAGAACTCAAATAATTTTGGTTCAGGAATGTTTATACCACAGTGTTTTTGTTTTATTTATATCAAACTAGATATAATCTGTACGGATGCGGTCTAAAAAAAAATTAGAAAATTATCTAAATGAATCCTTGGGTTTTCATCGCACTTTATACTGCTGTCAGACAATAAGGCGAAGTTGGACGATGTGACGTATCGGCGTGCTCGTCATGTGATCGGCGAGATTGGCCGGACGGAAGACGCGGCGCAGGCGCTCCGGGACAACAACTACAAGCTGTTTGGGAAACTGATGGTTGAGAGTCACAACTCACTGCGGTAACTATTTGTTTTTACGGATGTTGTAAACACTGTGTGACTAAAACAACTCATGAACTACTATTGTTTAGTAAGAATGAATCTGTTGTGAGGAAAATCGAGTATATTCAGATGGATGTGGTTTTTTACAATTACTGAACATTCGCCATTTAATGCGAGTGTTGCGAAGTAACAACATATGGTGTATCCTTTGAATCAATTCAAACGACAGGAATAACAAATGACTTAAACAAACAAAGCTGTCATAAACTCCATTTGCTTCGATAGATTAATCACTATTGGTTACCAGTCATTAGGTGTGAATGTTTGAATTATTAATGTCGTCTTGTTCTGTGTCCCCCAGAGACGATTTCGAGGTATCCTGCCCGGAACTGGACCAGCTGGTGGAGGCGGCGATGGAGGTGAAGGGCGTGTTCGGGTCCCGCATGACCGGGGGAGGATTCGGAGGCTGCACTGTCACCCTGCTCAATAAAGACGCGGTGCCGGATGCCCTCGATCATATCAAGGTACGACTTAATGCTTATGTGTAAGGAAACTGTGTTGCAAAGTAAATGTTTTAGTTCTCCAATGTTTAAGTGGATCATTTACCGGTTTGATAAGAAATTATCAAGCGACCTGCAACGTACATACATGCATCATGAAGTTACAATGATGAGCTTTGGGAAAGAACGTTTTATGTATTTACTCCATGTTAAAATTTACCCAGTTACGATATACAAGCTCTGATAAATAAAACTTCAATAATCTGCACGGAGATTATATTTAAGGGATAATATACCGAATATCAAACGTTGATATGCGTACCAATCTTTTTAATATGTATTTAATTGAACGGTATATATAGATATTCGTGGGTGTTGTTTCAGAACCGCTACAAGGGAACGCCGACATTCTACGTGTGCGAGGCGTCCGGAGCTGCTAGGGGGCTGACCTTGTAATGGGTGCCCAACCCCTCGGGCATGTCAAGTCTCCATTCTACGTTGTGCCTGGGCCGGGGATTAGAGTCATGCTAGTTAGCAGAACCCGATGGAAGACAGAAAACGGAAAAAAAGTATAAACTTACGTAAACTGCAGTCATTTCTCATGAGCAATTTATACATTTTGTTGAGAAAGTCACGATGTTTTATTTAAATTAAAAAATATGAAAATCCATATGTTCATGTCCGTTTTAGGAACATATTTGTAGTCACCATCTTATTAATTAAAATACACAATTGTTTCCTACTGAAACCCCTGTTAAATACATGGTATACACATGCTGTATTATTTTGTTCATTCCATTAGCGCATCTGTGATCGGGATATGACATCCCATATTAGGCAGCAGATGTATGATGTTCATATGCGCATCAGTGTTTTACATTGTTTCATTAACCCATGTATGCCTAGCGTCTAGATAAAAGGCCTTGGCAAACCGCGTAGACCCAGATGAGACGCCGCATGATGCGGCCTCTCATCAGGGTTGGCGCTGTTTGCTTAAAGGAATTTCTGTAATATAGAAATACATATACTAGACATCCCTAATTTTGGAAATAAATTGATCAAATTGAGAAGGATGGGAGAGTCCACTAGGCATAAATGGGTTAATTCATGATTCATAATGGTTGAGGAAGGACATTCTCAAACGTCTCACAAGTGCCTTATATCACATAAGTCGTGTATAACCTTTCAGCCTCGCTATTTAAAAAGGGCGTGTAATGCATGTACTTAAAGTGTCATCCCAGATTAGCATGTTCAGTCCGCACAGGCTTATCAGGGACGGCAATTTACGCACGTCCATTAAAACCTCTTTTCATAGAGCGAAACTCAAATATGTGTTGTGTTGAGGGTGTACTATAGAGTTTAAAATGTGTGTGTCTACAATTTGTTGTTTATCGTAGCATACAACCATACATCCAGATCGAAGGGTGATAACTATTTGATTAAATACGGAATAAACCATGCTACAGTTACTGAACTTGCGTACATCAACTGATCGACAGTGTTGTGTTATATGGTTATTTATGACAGTGAATCATACTCCATACAATTATATTATATCTACTAATGACGCTCCTCTGATTATCGAACCGGTCGAGATTGCTAGAATGGTGCAACGATAACCTAGTTTGTGTATACAAGATTCCATTTGTTTTATGTGTGGAATTAAGGATATGGAGTTAATACATAGTTTAATGTTTTATTATTGATAATAGGTATTGAATCTCATAATTATAATTACATGTACTTGTATTCTAGGTGTTAACTCTGAGGGAAGTTTGTGTTTGTGTTATTCACATTGTATTTTAGGCATGCAGTTGTTAAAAGGTTGTTATTTTTGTGGGAAATAAAATATATAACAGAAACTGTTTGATTTGTAACGTATTTCGTAATTCTGCACAAATGTATAACAAATCTTAGCAGGACTAAACGGTAAAATCAGGTGTTAAGAAAAAAAGATATTCTGGTTCAGGAAGAGTTATGTATTGTATGCTTGAAGCATTTTGAAGTACACTAAAACTGAAAAAATAACATATGAGTCCACCCATTGAATTCCTGTCTCGTTCGGGAAAACTGGTATTAATACATGTGCGTAAAGTGTCGTCCTATATAAGCCTGTGTTGTCCTCACAGGCTCATCAGAGACTACACTTTTGCCCTGCAGCACTGGATTTTCGTTTCGAAGAGACCTACTTTAAACGAAAAATTCCATAAAAGCGGAAAGAGTTGTCCCTGATTGGCCTCTGTGGACTGCACCGCCTAATATGGGATGACACTTATCGCACATGCATTAAGCCCAGTTTCCCCCAGATTTCGCTCCATATGATTATCAGTATATCAAAAGCTTTGCACACGCAAAAATTCTGAAAAGTTATGGTTCCCGGATTGAACACAGTCAGTCTAAGTAATAAATTATAAAGTCGCCATATTACGATAACAGCTGTCACATTACATCTGTTACCAGAGAACAATGCGACTGAGCTGCAATGTGTATATTTATATAATACGGATTAGGAATGTTTTTATTTTGTCGATCAACAAAGCGCAGTTTAATATAAAACATGCCTATGAAATCATCATTTTATATAAAGCATAAATTAATATAAATGTTACATTAAGTAATATTTAATGATCCGCCTTGCGATCGGGAGGTCACGGGTTCGATCCCCACAGTGGGAGCGTTTTTAAATCTCCCCCACAGACACAAAGTACTGGTTCTAGTACCAGGAAACGGGCTCGAGAGCATTTCAAATAAGCATAAGGCTTTCTATGTTATCGAGCTAAAGTAAATAGGTTTAAACTAAATGTCGATGTCGTTCTACATGCTATTTTGCAATACGGAGACTCACGCCATGTTACAGTCATCAAAATGTTTACATTTGTGTTGAGCGCTGTCATGACATGTAAATGCACGAGTCAATAACAAGCGCTGATCACTGTGTTACTGTGTCACTGCGCAGCCTACACTGCAGTTTTGAGCGTTGTCGCCGAAAGTAGATTGACTGAAAGATTGTGGACTGCCAACTAGACTATGAATTCTCTATTTACAATACATGTGTAATTATGGATCACAAAATCACATAACTAGGTAACCTTCATGGTTAATTACCTTAGTTCTTTCTGTCAGAAGTTAAGGGTTATCCAAATGCCTAAGTCACAATTCACAGGGTCATGCCAACACGCGTTTAGAACAATACCACTTACCCAATGCAATTGTGCAATGCAGATATCGATAAGGATCTGCATTTGGTGCATATGCACGATTTTAAATATTGATCAAAGATCTATCAATACACATTGTTTATTGATAGATCCGTGTATTGATGAAATAAAAGAAAGAACATCCGTTTTATTGTAAAGCAAAACAATTAATAAATAAAAATTTCGGAATAATTATAAGGCCGTTAACATATTTGCGCTGAGCAATCGTAGTTTCCATATAGATATCCAGTTATATGAGTACTTTTCACTGAGTGTATTTTAAGTAATAAGAAACTTTGCTTTTGCTGCCATGAGGATAAACGTTTGTCTTACAAGTACATCTGAATTTATTTTTTTTACATCTTTTAAACATTTGACTTTACATTTGCTTATCAGACAATACAAAGTTCAAATAATATAGTCAAGTTCTTGTTATCTTACGCCTTACAGTGACATATTGGGTGATACAATTATAAGACAAACCTGACGGTTATTCTTATGTAAAATAAAAACAGAAAAATGAATACGGTATAGTAAGCGTTATTTAACGGACTCTGTGTCTTTAATATGTTAGCTTACTTGAGCATTTCTAACGAAGAAGTTGAACGTCATCAACAATTACTTAAAAATCGTAAGTATCGCTTGGTGGAAAGCAACCAAGCCTGGTGTGAATGTTCCTCGAATGGAACTCAAAAATACTTCAAAGTATTTTGATTCGTTAATAACATGGTCGCCTGGAGAGGGGTCCAGGCTTTGGGCACCATGTTGAAAACGTTAAATACCTTGTAATTAACCGCTGGTTGGATTGAAGATTAATTTCAAAAGAAAAGTTGTATATGTCGCCATCTGCATTATGCTTTCAGGTAGTTTATTTTTTCGTTTAAAACATGGCCGCCAATGACATACTTTCCCCCCTTCCTTTACATCTAGCTTTTAACATATTGTCTGAAACAAATGGCCTAATTGTTAAATAATTTTACGCAAATGTTTCCTGGGTTGACCTTAACC
The DNA here is from genome assembly GCA_007657795.1 of Dreissena rostriformis. Classification (NCBI taxonomy): domain Eukaryota; kingdom Metazoa; phylum Mollusca; class Bivalvia; order Myida; family Dreissenidae; genus Dreissena; species Dreissena rostriformis. The sequence continues at coordinate 71,518 of VMBQ01003199.1, forward strand.
AAATTACATCCGATACGTGATTTGCTAAAACTTTTTCTGCGTAGCCGGATAAGCAGTGGAGGTCCATAAGAAGGGAAACGTTTGGGACCCACGTATCAGACCCCTAGTTGGCCTAGTGCCTACTTGAACGCCAGTGCCCAGTTGATTGCACTCGTTTAAATTAGCCTACCATTGCCAAGGCTGTCAAGACATAAAATGTGACAATGTCCTTTTATATGCTTTGTCAAGTCATTTGATTAGGCTTAGTAAGTAAGTTAACACAATATTTCGTCACGGTCTCATGGGGCCCCTAAAAGTCGCAGGGACCATAGACTGTTGCTCACTCTGCCTAATGGGTAATCCGGGACTGGACACATTCGCAACACATTACAATGATAAGACCTTCTTTGCACAGAATACCGTAGATGCCTTCTTGATTTATTATACGGAAGACACATTCTGTATACATATACTGACGACAACTTGGTACACATTATTCTGAGGTTATCTTCGTTGAATATAATATTGTGGACATATATTGTTTTATACATTAAACCGCAGCCACATTCTTTACACCTTATGCTGATGAGACCGTCTATACTAAGTGAACGTACATTACAATGATAAGACCTTCTTTGCACATTATACCGAACATTCCTTCTTGATATATTACAGGATGACACATTCTGTATACATATACTGACAACAACTTGGTACACATTATACTGAGGGCATCTTCGTTGAATATAATATTGTGGACATTTATTGTTTTAGACATTAAACCGAAGCCACATTCTTTACACCTTATGCTGATGAGACCGTCTATACACAATGTACGCAGGACACCTTTTGTATAATCACATAATTATTAAAATAATTTTTTTTTTTTGCTTACATCATTTAGTCTTACTAATCATGTCAAACTAAGTTTTAACATTCATAAATTTATGAACGTTTTGAGCAAATAATATGCAGCTATGCGGCTAGCAAAACGTCAGTTTTCAATTTGATGTATGTAACCTAGGTCACACACGTATTAATCAAAATTAATGAGACAACACCCCATTAGAACAATTAATACTACTCAGAAGGGAACTTGAATAAACAACCCTATCTGATATATTGTTGATGAAGCAAACACTCTTAAATTGCTACCGGACTTAAATTTGTATAATGTCAACAGGTATCGCTTGTCAACTACTAGTAACTGTCTGCTTATTCGCGTTTACGGTCTGAGTTAATATTTTCATACATTGATATATACGGCTTTATGTTCAATATGTGCAGTTCCGGTTAAGCGCAGTGGAGGCTCATAGGCAGTGAAACTTTTCACTCTTTAAATAAGCCTACCTTGCCTGTTCTTTTATAGGTTAAAAATGTCATTATAACACCGTATTGTAGGGTATTTTACAACATTATAATCATAAAATTAAGAATTTAAGAAAACACTCGCTGTGGTCTGTATATTTACGTATTTAACTATTTATCCAGAAAGGCTGTGTCAAGTCATTAGATTAGGCTTAGTAAGTAAGTTATTTTGTTTTTATAGTCACGGTCTCATGGGGCCCCTAAAAGTCGCGGGGCACATGGGCAGTTGCCTGGTCTGCCTAATGAGTTAGCCGGAACTGGATATGTAGAGGCATTTATTAAGAGGCCAATACAGGAACAAATATAACAAAATACAATATTATTATTGTGCGTGAATGCGGGTTAGTTTAATCGGTAGATTCCGAGCTATTTTTGTATGAATCTTAATCGACACCTCGTACATTCATCAGTGAAAGTGCGTGATTGTTGGAGCGTTTGACCCCGAGGGAACGCGTTAGTTAATAATTTGTTTAAAAAAAAAGGATTAAACATGTATATGTCTAATTAAGTCGTGCACCACTAACACGATTATTGTCTATAGGGTTTGAAATATGTGACACAATATGAATGTCATATCTGCTTTCTAATACTGTTATTTAACACTTCGAGTCCTGGGATAGGTCCAAATCGGCCTTAGTTTGCAGGGCACGGTCCATTTCACTGGTAATAATACCCACTTATAAGAAATGTGTACATTTTGGCAACTCTGTCAACATATAACCAAGTTTTTATCACACTTAACCCAAGGCCTGCCTACAATAGCGCCATTCAATATTGGGACTTAAGAAGCGGTGGGATAGGTAATCTTGTAGTGGCCCAAGACGCGATAGCAGATACGCGGCGTGTTTTAGAGACGGAATAAGAAGGATATATACAGTGGGTTGTTAGGCGGAAGTTGTGCAAACATGGCCACTATACTCTGGATATGCTGCTGATCACGGGCATCCGGTTATTATGCCTGACAGCTCTCGACAGAAATGGAAGGCTTTCAAGGTAAGTTTCTTATAAACTTGTACATGAGCCTCGCTCTGTGAAAAGGGGGTTTAATGAATATGCGTAAAGTGTCATCACATATTAGCCTGTGCATGTGTACATGCTAATAAGGGACGACACTTTCCGCCCTAACTGGATTTTGGCTAAGAAGACACTTTCTTTAAACGGAAAATACAATAAAAGCAGAAAGTGTCGTCCCTGATTAGCCTGTGAGGACTGCACATGCTGACCTGGGACGACACTTTACGCTCATGCATTAAACCCATTTTTTTTCTCCAAGCGAGGCTCACATGTACTGTACAGCATTGAGGCATGTTTGTATATATATAACTTCATTTTTAGCTTCACTGGCCAGAGGCCAGCGGGGCTTATGTCATGGTCCTGTGCCCGTCGTGCGTGCGTGCGTGCGTCCGTCCGTCCGTGCGTGCGTTAACTTTTTCTTTAAACATCTTCTTCTCCTAAACTACAAGTCCAATTCTGATAAAACTTCTCACAAATGTAAAAAAAATAGATTTAAAAAATAGATCCACCCATGGCAGGTCGTATGTGACGTTCACACGAGGAAGTAGATCCGTATCTGTACGCTAAGACCTTAGATACACCTTTATCACCAAGGTCATACAAAGATCAGTCCGCAGGTTCATAAACATGGGGATTTATTTAGTCTTTCTGTATGTGTATCGGCAGTTGTGTGTGCTCAAGATTAAAATTATCGCCCCCAAGACAAATCCGTATTGTCCGTTAATAATTTAGTGTACGATAACCATGATAACATACGAAACAAGTGACAACCGTTCTAGTTTTCCAGGTACCTGGAACTGACGCGTGTTCTACAGGCTGTCTCTATTGGGGAGCTCATAAATTGCGCTCGTACTAAAACCTCTTTACAATATTAACCCGGCCTATATTGGAACAGTATTTTCAAAGTTTCTTACAAAATTCTTACTGAAGTTAACCTTAAAGGGAAAACTGCACATTTTGGGCAATGATCGTTTTTTTTTCCCTAAAGTTTTTGGCTAAAACCGAAATTTTCCCTGTTGTTGTGATGTTCATAGTTTGATATTTGGGATGCACAAAGTGGTGCAAAGTCAAACTTATGATTAAAAAATCATGTTTTTTAGTTCTGTAACAAGCGCTTTTGTGCCGAGGCCCAAACTGTTTAATTATCATTTTCATGGGATGTGCGAGATCCTTCTTTAGAAACGCACTTCATATTTCTATGATAAAAAAACACTGATAAGAAACATCATACAGATATCATACTTAAATGATTTTAAATGTTTTTACATATTTTAGTAATGAACAAGTCATCCTATTTAGAAAGTCTATTTTCCAATGACCTTTATAAATATGGGCATGTGGCTTGAACATTTCGAATTCCAAAACAAACACAAATATGATATATTTCTTTGCAAATACAGCATTGATTTGTATTGTGTATTACTTATCATAGTATTATTTTTTTGTTTTATTTATGTTTGTGACGGTATTATGTCTCCAGTTTTAATGCAATTAATACAAATGCTTTATCGATTGTTATTACTAATTCACAACGCTGTGTATCAAGAATGGAACAGTCAAATGTGTCGTGTTCTGAGAAAACTGGGCATAATGCTTGTGCGTAAAGTGTCGTCCCAGATTAGCCTGTGCAGTCCGCACAGGCTTATCCGGGACGACACTTTCCGTCAAAACTGGATTTTCGCTAAGAAGAGACATTATTTAAACGAAACATTCCATAAAAGCGGAAATTGTCGCCCCTGATTAGCCTGTGCGGACTGCACAGGCTAATCTGGGATGACAATTTACGCACAAGCATAATGCCCAGTTTTCTCAGAACAAGACACAAATGTAAGAAACATCATACTATCGGACATAGCTCCTTAAAACGATTGGGCGTATTAAATATTAAGTTTTAATCCTAAAATTCACTTAAGCTGTGCAAATAAAATACACATATGACTCTCATGAGGAGAAAACTGAATGTTGCACTTTCGTGACATGCATTTACCATGTAAACGCACACGTCTTGAGGGTTTCAGAGAATTGTGCCACGTTGTCAAATTGTCATAGATATGTACGTGAACTCTTCAACGCTAGTAAGTAAACGTGCATTATACATGTATGTCCTTACGTGACTTCACGTGACGGTCGGCAACGATTAACTTTTGCGTTTCAAAGGGTTAATTAATGCCAGAGATACATTTTAGCCGCGACAGTCTAACAACAACAACAGTAATAATAATTAACATTTTAAGAATAAAGAAACATTTAACTGCTTATAAATTTGTCAAGTTAAGCTCGAGACTCTAAGAAAAATTTAATAACTGCAATGTCTATAAAATTTCGAGTCGGTTCTTCTTTGTTTTATGTCACAAAATATCATGTCTATGGCGGTCTCTCTACGGTGTCGGCGCGTTTGTTTTAAAGTATTACCCTCGTGGTCGATCATACGACGTCAATTGAATTTCATCGATATTCCTTGTATGACGTATGTATTTCTTTATGAGTTTAATAACACTGCGTTCTTTAGTCCGGCAATAATTTTGATTTGCGAACGTCTATTAATGGCAGTGCAAACGCAGAAAAAAAAACGCAGAGGATGTGAAGACGACATGATGCGCATGCTGTGCACATCCGCAGAACTCAGAGGCCATACAGCATGTACAGTAGAATAAAATAACAAGAACGCACTCGCCANGGGCGTTTGTAACGATTTACGTCCCTGTACTTGTCTCTATGCCCTCATCAATATATTCAATAATTACAGTATCAATAAAATCTAGCCTTGCACGCAACTCGTTTCATGTTAACCAGCACAGTTAACGTCCTTTTACGGATGGTTTATTTAAAAATCAATTTTGTTTTCCTAAGTAACGCTGTTGCTAAACAAGAGAGTTGCGCCCCTTCAACCTTCCGGATATAGTCTCGCTTTGAACTTGGTGTACATGTTCATTTACCTCAACAGGTGTGCAATGTCAAATGTCAGTTCTTTTAGTGTTTAATCGCTCCTACTTCTGGATTTCCAAAATTTCGATTGGAATCAGATGAATGCAGGTATGTGTTAAAATAATTCTGGAAAGTTTTACTTTGATAACTTTTACCGTGTAATAAGGATTCCGTGACGGGACATTTCGTTCAACTCACAGCCCAGTCACGTTATTTGTTTACAAATTAAATATATTGGTCTATTTATAGCCATGGAAATTATCCTATGTATTTTATATAATGTATCCGAGTTATTATATGAAGTTGTTTAGAACGATTATTATAGCAACTAAATATTTGAGTTGTGGTTTATTATGGATAAGATGGACAAGACGGTTTAATGAATATTATGAATATTGAATAAAAGTAGGTTGATGAATTTGGCGCAAGCTCGTCTCAGTGATGCTTCCTTATAAATCGCGCAGTAAGGTTTATTATTTATAAATTAAAACGACTGCATATGAATGTCAATATCATGCATATTAATCACTATGTTTGAATCATGATTGTTTCAAAATGACGTGTGAAACACACTGGCCTTTGTCAAAGACATGTGTTCAAGATGGCTTGTCACACTTCAGCAACATCCAAGGACTGTTTCTTTACCGGCAGTTATTTATTGACATACAAGTGTGATAACTTGGAAACATGTCTCAACAGTGGATTCTGTATTAATCTTAATGTTTCAGAAAAGAATTCGTGTATCAACATACTTAAATATATTTTTCTATATCGATTAGTCCATTATCGGTGTCGTCATAACATAACAAAATATTGGATAATTCAGTGATCGATTAAAGATTCTGACATGTACATACAGGTATTTTTTTATAAAATCATTTGTTCAGGATATATTGGATTTTGTTTTGTTTATTCAATTAAATTCAGCGATTTGACAGAATTTTTGCCTTCATCAAATGTATCTCTAAATTACTTAAAATAGTCATATTTTTGAATATAAATATATATGTATAAATATATTTACAGAAAAAACGAATTTTGTTAATTTTCAATAATTCCAACCATAACAAGACTTAACACCCAGGGTCATTAATTTGGTTGAAATAAAGTTAGGACCATCGCAGTTATGGAAGCACGTTGTTATCAAACATCTTGCTAAATTTGCATCTTATGCGAGTGAACATAATTTACAATAAGTTTAAAATCGCTTCAAACGATACTCACTCGACATGATATGCTATAAGGTTGGTGAACACTACTTCAATATTTGACTGACCTCTGAATAACCCAGTTTCGGAACGTGTAATCGATTAGTATTGCCTCCTTTATTAAAATTTGGATGAATTTCAAGGTCACGAAACTATGTAAAATTTGCCGCACAGGTGGATTTTGTTTGATCATTCACATGACCGAAATATTGAATTTAATATTTAAAAGCGCCTGTGAGTCGTGCACTGGTTGTTTACTCGCGAGAATATTGAATGACTCATAGTACTAAAGCGCTCTGAAATGTCGTTTCTTTCATTTCAGTATAAGTCGATGGTAAATTAAAGTTAATAACTATTTATTAATATCGAAACGTTTTGATGTTCCTAGTTGGCGTCACCGCTCGTTAATTGAAACGTTTTTTCGGACATTGAGAAAATTCTGCTATACATTAATATGCATGAAATATGTAAGTTGAACGAACTAGCCGGATGTGGAACACTGTTTCTAACTGATTTCCGTTGCTGCCATCGAATAAAGATTACGTTAATTTATGTTTACATGTAAGCATGTATATTGCGTAAATATTACTAAATAAATTATCGGGTGTGTTGCGACTTCATGTATAGAAGACCAGCTTTAACCACCAAATTTGTTTGAAATGCGTACACCGTGTTGACTTTCTACTAACGAGTACTTCATATGGTCAACTTCTATTCTACTACAATCAACATGCATGGTCATGTATCACTGAAATTAGTACTGACGCACGAAAGTAATGCATTTATATTCCCTCGATAGATAGTGGCTTTTATGCACTAAGCCCGCTCTTATCCTTGTTACTATGCCGCGTTGCAAATATGAGTCGGGTTCTGAGAAAACTGGGCGAAATGCATGTGCGTAAAGTGTCATCCCAGATTAGCCTGTGCAGAACGCACAGGCTAATCAGGGACGACACTTTCAGCCTAAACTGGATTTTCGCTAAGAAGACACATCATTGAAACGAAAAATTCAATAAAAGCGGAAATTGTCGTCCCTGATTAGCCTGTGCGGCCTGCACAGGCTAATCTGGGATGACAATTTACGCACAAGCATTATGCCCAGTTTTCTCAGAACACGACACATATCTTCAATGGTTAAATTTATCTTTCCGGTAGTTCGGACCAAATTTAAGCACGCTTGTTGACTTAAAATTGTATAGGAGTGTTTATCTAAGAAAGTTTTAAGATACGAGAACCAAATTTTAATAAGCGGTATGTGTACTTTCATGTACACCAATAGTCTTTTATTGCCTTCTATTTAAAACACTTAATTCCAAAGATATGCCGCTAATTTTCATTAATTGTCAGCATGAACTTTGTGAATGCACGATTGCGATTTCAAACAAAGAACACTTACAGTTCAGCGTTTAAGGCAGTTAAAATGCACCGTCAATACTTAAGCTAGAATAAGTAGTCGTGACATCTTTAAATATAAATGTGTTTACTGTATTATGACAGCACACAGCAAATATGCAAACATGGCATGGTATAAAGGTGCTATCGTGTGATAGAACGCTCTGAATGGCTTGTACATTAGATGAATTAAAAGTAAGTTTCCGCTTCAAATAGTAAGAAGCTGTATTGACTTACGTTGTTGTATCTTTGAACTGTAGTTTTTGAATAATTTATTTCATCCCATATGTCCCGCGTCATGCGAAAATGGGTATCATGCCATTTTTCCGCAGTCCGCTATAAAGTAACGCCAGATTTCGTGGTCTCAGTAGCGGACAAGGTAGCTCCTGACCTGACTGCGCGAAGGTCGCATATGGCATATGACCCATTTTCGCATAACGCGGGTCAGTTATGTTATCTTTAACCAAAGTTAGTAGGCATTGGACTTTTAGAGTCCCAGCATTTACAGTAATAGTTGGGTCTGTTATGTACCGTTTGGTTTAAAAAGCACTAATAATATATATAAAAAAAAAATGAACATGACATATGAAGTATATTCATACAATAATGGATAAGAAGACAAGTTACTAAAAACTTATATGAACTCTTCTCCATAGATTTTCATCGTAAGTGTAAGGTTTGAGCACGTGTAACCAGTTAACACAATCACCAATTAGTGGCGAATGGTACAGCGTTTGNGTTAAAGTGTTCGGAATCGCCGATATCACAGTTCGCATGAAGGAAAAATACCCTATGCGCAGAGACGGACTTTAGTACATCGACAAGAAAACAAGAGCAACAACAAACAAAAAAGGTCACAATATACTAATTGAAATCCTTATGTTAGTAAATGTCAATTTCGTAACGAAAAGTAAACTCAGCATTTTGCACCTAGGGATCCCAATAACCATTCATTTTTTAAAAAAGCATTCTAAGCTGAATGCGTTATAGAAAAAAAAAAGTTTGTCATGCAATACGTAAGAAACAGCTCGAGACGAATCAAAGTCCATTGTGTTTTCAACATTTCAGTTTATTAAACCCGCCTTCATGAACGTTTACCACTGTTTTCAATCTTATAAACATAACATTGATTGTTGGGTGATCATCATTGCTTTCCCTGAACTAAACACAGGTATAAAAAAGAATTTAAAAAAGAGTGCAATTAGCTGAAAAAATGTATTCCAGTAAATCCATATGATTTTTAGAGAGAATTTTATTGCACACCTCAATTATTTAGTGTACAGTAACCAGAACACACATTGTCTTCTCATCCAATTAACTAGGACTATGCTCATCTGATAGTGTGTGTGTTCCGTTAAAAGTATGGCTGCACAGACGACAGACAGGTCATTCGCAAGACCGAATATTATAACGTCGTCCAATAAGGGCGCCAATTTCGTTAGGGAACCCGGTCTATCATTGATATAATATTGTCCGATATATTATGTATGTTACTTTCATTAAATAAGTTTTTAATTGACGGAAAGAAAGATGAACGATGCAGTTAATACATAACCAAAATACAGATTCCGTAACGACTGTTTCACTTCATTATACCATGCTGTCGTGTTCTTGCCCTGGTTCTGCACGTACCCAATTTAAATGCTATACATTAAAATATTGTTTGAGAATAGTTATTATAAAAAATCATACATATCTACAGTGTATGTTTTAAGGTTACTACATTTACTGCATTCTCGTATACATATTTAAAGAAACTATGGTTATCAAAGCATTGCAATTAATGTTTTAAGAAGTCGTAAAGAAATGACAACATATATTAGTCTTAAAACAAAATAAATATATTTGGTAAGGTCGGTATGCAAGAGAAACTCAAATATATATTAATATTTGACCTTAATTAACGAAATTGAAAGTGTCTAAGTCATACAGAATAAATGCATAAATAACATTAACTATTTCCTTTATCAATATTTAGTGTTATGGTTAACCAAACATTGTTTTCCATAAGTGAGGACTCGAAAAACAATACGGTTACATTGGATTTTCGTAATTTCATAACGGAACGCTTTTAAATTAAATTATCGAATTGTCCATATAAATACTCTTTTTCGTGTTTATAAAATTCCTTTGAATACTTTAATGTTGACTATAAATCAATAAATACGTTAAAGGATGCATGCAAATCAAGTCCATTCGGATAATTAAGGAAAGACATCCATTGAAGGCCACCATTTACTTTATTATTAATGACTGTTGATCATTGATTATCAAAGAGTTTGCTGTTTATAAACAGAGATGTGTAGGTCGTGCAATATACATTGTAGAAATAACATCTGGGCTGCAAACGATATGGACTATTTTAAACGCGGTTCTTTGAACTATCGACAGTTGCAATCCACGTCGAGATTTACGTCGCCTATTAGTCTACCATAAGGCTCTAAACAACTCTAGTATTGGACTTAATGACTTTGATCATTCCGGTCAACAAACGTGTTCACGTACTTAGGTCCTCGAGTGATAAGTGTTCCTCACAACTGTTGACTTGTTTTTTGCAACAAAATTGACTCGCAAATGAACCGGCAAATGCGTATGACCATGCCACACACGAATTTGAAACATGTTTAACGAAATGTAACTGTATTTCCTTGGTTGTCAAGTTCTCGCGACATCATTGACAGAACTAAGGTCATCAAATGACTGGGACATGATTCTTGAACTAGCTGTAGATCATCTTTTAGCAAACTATTGTATATCTCCCTTTGTAATGAAATATTTTTGACTTCTATAAAAATGTGAGAGTTCCGTTACATTATGACATGATGTTTTCATATGGTAATTAATAAGAATTTAATAAAACTAGATACAGTAAACAAATAAACAGCAAATCGCTATAGTTGATGCCTTGTGTACACTAAAAACCTAACAGAAATCTTAACTTAAGATGTAATTAATATCAGGTCACAGTTGATTCACTCTCGAAACTCCATGTTAACGAAAAGGTAAAATATAAACAAGTGTTATAATTACAATGTTTTAATACGTCATTGTTTAAAGGTTCTGTCAATTAACAGTAACAAACGTAATGCAAACGTAGGGAATCTTTTACAAGTGTATGCGTATACCAAAGTACGCCTCATAAATATGGGACAACATTTCAACTTTAACTGTCACTACACTAGGCTGCAGGCTTCATGCTACACGAGACTTGTCACAAACATTGGACAATTAACAAAACAAACGTCTAGAAAACAGTGCAAAAAAGAATAGATTTAATTGGAGTTAATGTCTTCGACAGCTAACGCATTATTTCTGGGTTCAAATGTGATTTTAATTCGGTTTTAAAAGTGAAACTTAAGATAGTTTTCATCAATCAGACAATACAGCAAAACCGGCCTGTGTCTTTCACAACTATATGTGAACTCAGAAAATATGCTTCGTAGTGTAAGATGCAATGTAACGAATAATATCGGTGATGCATCATGCTCATTGAAGTTATAGCATATACACATCCTGTTTTTGAACTTGTATTATTTTGAAAATCTTTGTAGACTTGTTCTCATTTGCACAACACGTCACCAAGTAACTCGATAAGAGTTCCCTCATCTATTGCTAAATTAGGAGTTTTGATGACTAACGCCAGTGTCGCTAAATGCGACAAATTTGCGAAATGGCGACCTTTTTTTCAAAGTGGCGAATTTCATTACTGACGCCATAATTGTAGTCCGTGCTAATCTGTATCACAGGAAATCTCGTGTTGAAAATTATTACTAAAGCTTATTAAGTCGCCACATTGCGTACACACAAGACCAAAGAGCATCGTTTGTTATATCAATCATTAGCCTTTTGTTGCAGACTAGATTGACACGCTGTGATTTTTTTCCCCTAACATCACATCTGTTTCACGCTTCGTGAGTCACGAACCAATTGGTTGAAATCATAATCAGCACTTTTGATTTTGTTAAATCTTCTGAATACGTTGGTAATGATTTTGTTTGCATTATAGTTATTTTTATTTCAGCTTAAATTGCACATTTTAAAATAAAGCCTATGTTTATGTGAAATTCGGTTTCCTTTTATTTGAAAACGAGGTAAACTTACATCAGGGATAAACGTATCGGTGTTTGGATTTGATGTATGAACTTCAAAACACTGGTGGTTCTCAATCATGATACATTTGAACAATAAAAAGGGGTCAGACAGTTGTAATTTCAACAAATAAAGATCTTGTTTGGAAGGTAGATTTAGAACCCTTCAAAAAAGTGTTAGTATGATACTCTCATATATTTTCGCTACCCAATGAAACTAACAAACATGTTGACATTACTTAATGAGAAGAAATAAATTGTAGATAAATAAATATATTATATTATTAACCAATATTATTTGACATTTTTATTCCGAAAATGCGGTTCATGCTACTTCATGCTAATAATGATTTTTATTAACTCTTGAAATATGTCGATATAAATATATGTTTAATATTAATAATAATTATTATGGAAAAAGATTAGCCCCAATTGATTGTTTCAAGAAACGAAATTGAGAAGCGACAGCGTTTTTTGACCCAGAGAAACCCCTGCTAAAGTAATGTGTTCGTGCAATTATAAGCCAATCATCATCATCATCATCATCAACAGCAGCAGCATACCCATCAACATCAGCAGCAGCAACATCGCCACATCATCACCATCATCAGAACAACTATATTCCAGCCCTTCCTCCTCATTTGTCGTATCGTCATTGTCTTCGTCGTCTTCCTCCTTCTCATTCTCCTCCTCCTCATCACCATCAACATATTCATCCTCAAATTCATCATTACCAGTAGCAGCAACAGCGATACACGAAACACAGCAACACTTATGGTGGACTTCTTAACACATGCTTTTTTCTTTTCAGTTAACATCTCAAACACCTTCCAGTTATAAAAAAAACATATAAAAAAATGAGTAAACAAACAAAATATCACAAAATACTTTTTTAAACAAACACAATATCTTCAAAGAAATAAGTAATAATTGTATCAACATCGTTATCGAATACAAACACCAAAAAATGATATCAAAAGCTGCCTCGAACAGAAAAACAATACATTAAAAGCAGAAAATAATTATGATATCAAAATCTTTTTCAAAAGCAAACAAAATATCTTAAAAGCAGATAGTAAGAATGGTATCAAAAGCTTTCCCGAAAAGAAACCAAATATAGAGGTCAATAAAAGCAACGTGACATAAGAAATGTATTGTCACATTGTTTTCGTACCATTTCATTGGTTACCGTCCAATGTTCACCAAGCAGTCCAACTTTAGGTACATCCGCTGACTAAAACAGCAAACAATTACGCCGCAATATACGATTTATTTCTCGTTACTGGGGTACATCAAGTTATGTTTTCCTCAGCAAATCCTTCTTTATGACTGTCATATCCCTTTTCTACGAACACCAAACATTCCGAGACCGATGTGCCAACAGTGAATATTTCATATTTAAAGCGATTGTCGTATCGGAAACTTGTCTGATCAATGACATTTGTCGTAGCTGTTTGTTTTGATCGACGTTAATAAAATATCCCATAAATCCGCACGTTAAAAAAAAAAAAAAACATTTTTTACAAAGGTAACAGATGGAAACAAGGCTTAACGAATTGACTAAATTATTTTGAAAATTTTGTTTTAACAAACACTTGTTGAATAATTTTAATAATTTTTTGTAAACAAATTGAACCTGAAACAAATGTTCCGTTTCTGTGCAATCATAGTTCTCAGTGTAACAGCAATTACGTTTGTCAAGTTATGTGAGTTAAGTTTGAACCTTTACATTTTAGCTCGATGGTATCGAATGCATAAGGCTTATTGAAACGTTTTTGTGTCCGTTTCCTGGATGTTTGTTTGTTTGTTTGTTTGTTTTTCTTTTTTTTTTGAGAGGCGAATCTAAAGAACGCTGTCACAGAGGGGATCAAACTTCACGGTTGCTAGGCGGACTCCATATCGACTACGCCACGGCGTTAGAATCGAACAATATTGATGTGTCTTAAGTAAAAAGAAAGCACACACTGTAACATTGTCACTGTCGATCAACATGTTGCATTCCATCCGCTTAAACGTGGTATATAGAAGGACGCTGACAAGAAATAAGCTGTGACTATCTAAGATTGCCAGGTATTACTTAATAAATCTACGATAACATTAGGAGCATCGCCGAAGATGGTGCCAGCGGAAGTCAAAACTAGTGCAGGATAATATGCTCACGGCAGTTAAATCCCCATATTGTTTTGTTTTGTAGAAAATACTTATTGGCATTGATTGGAATTATAATCTTACTTATCAACATAATCTTGTTTTAAATAACGATTAAATACAAAGGAAATGAGTATCGCTTGTACATGCATGTTTATTTTATCCCATCCTAAATGGCCAAACCACCAAACTAAGTAGTGCATATTTCCACATCGATTCTTTCAGGTAAAGTATTTTTNTGAACGCCTACAAGTTGCAATTGCTCTCATTGTAGCGATCAGATACACAATATGCTACATGAACGCCTACAAGTTGCAATTTACTCTCATTGTAGCGATCTGATACACAATATGCTGCATGAACGCCTACAAGTTGCAAATGCTCTCATTGTAGCGATCAGATATTGCACCCAGACAGCTATGTAACTACCGGTAATCCCTTATACCAATGTTTACAGTTGTCTGTGCTTGGCGGTGTTCAATACACGTGATACCGCACGAGCGCAGTGTATTGAATACACTAGCTTGCGTACAAGTTAAAACTTAATTCAATTTTACTGTTCGCCACTTTTTAAATATTTATAAATCATCCTTTACATATTAGCTTATCCAGTTTATTCAAGTCGTCTTACGATTGTATATGTCAAAGGCCTAGCCACGGGCCAGTCTCGATTAGATTCGAATTCGCTGCCAAATCTGAAATTGATTGATACACAGTTTTTTTATTTGTGAAAGAAAGAATCGGGGCGATTAAAAATATACATTCCACTCGGGTAGTGCTTTGTTCACAGACAATAGGCAAGATTAGATAGTTTTTCTTGGGATTACACTGTCTGATATTTCATCACAATACAAGTATCAATTTATAATCTAATCTCTCAATTTATAACATGATTATACCGTTTTCGAAAAAGAGAAGGAATTTTATTTAGATATTATTATTTCAAATTAAACACATGTCAAAACTGTAAAAGACGGTAACTTAACATGTGTTTCAAAGACAACATGTATACTTCTACATTGGAGCGGAGAACTAATACATTCGGCAAAAGTATCATTCAAGAGTTTCTTTACTACTAAATAACGCAAATTTAATGAAACCAAAAAGTGTTAACTTAACTTGAACTTAAAGAGGTGTATTTTAGTCATGACCTAATTACTCTTACAAGCGTTAATGTGTTTCATTATGCAAAAATAGTTAACATTGTACACATTTGTGTCGTGTTCTGAGCAAACTGGGCATAATACTTGTGCGTAAATTGTCATCAGGCTAATCAGGGACGACAATTTCCGCTTTTATGGAATTTTTCGTGTAATGATGTCTCTTCTTAGCGAAAATCCAGTTTAACTGCACAGGCTTATCTGGGACGACACTTTACGCACATGCATTTTGTCCAGTTTTCTCAGACAGCGACTCATTTAATCCGAATGGAAGATTGAAAGTGTGATATAACATGGCGTTCATTGCCCATGTTATGAATGCACTATTACGACACCAAGTCACAACGGGTATTACAACGTATATATATGAGCCACGTCATACTAAAAAAGGTTTTATTCCATATGCGAACAGCGTAACTCCAGACCAGCCTGCGCATAAGCGCATTCTGGTCAGGAGCTTTCCTGTCCGCTTTAAAGTCATGCAAGGTTTCGTGGTCTCAATAGCTAACATGGTAGCTCCTAACCAAACTGCGCGTTATATTACAATTACAAAAACCAATTAAGGGATTAATTTTACATTTTCTCAGTGAAATCATGATCCGACAAGTCCGGGTCAATCTTATGGTCAGTGAATGTTTGAAGTATTGTGAAAGTTTCAGTAATTGTATATTGAAAATCAATACGTTTAACTTAACCACTGACCTTCGGCGTCGGTCATTATTTAGCAGTTTAAAATACGTGCCATAATACCGTCAGTGTTTTGTAATGTTAGTTTAATTGTTATATTTATGGATTTCTCGCATTAATTTTATGAGAGGTTTAGACTGATGACGTTAACAATTTTATAAAGGAGAACATGTATACCACAAATAAACAAGTCATCTGTAATTGTTATCAATTAGCAATTCATGGGATAGTTTCTTCGTGACATAGGTGTAAGTACGAAACACTGACTTGTTCTGATATTGAGCGAGAAAATGTCTAAATGTTTACACTATTTTATTGTTCAATAGACTTACTTTGAAACGCTATGAGTTGTCTATAATTTGATATAAAATATTTCATGAAAAAAATCATATTATTTGTAGAAGCATATTTAAAGAACCGGTATTAACATAATTGTTTGGGAACAACACGCTAAATGTCGGTCATTGAAACATGGGATTCAGAAAATACAAATTAAAGCTTAAAAACGCTTCCAGCCATCAAAGGAAAATTTATATATATTTTCTGGTTTAGATAGCTGTATTTGTGCTGTGTCATGCGAAAATGGGTCACATGTCTGTCCGCTATAAAGTCACGCAAGCTTGCTGGTCTAGAGCAACGCTGGTCGCATGTGCCATAAGATCCAGTTTCGCATGACGCGGGTCGTTTATTTAATTATAAAGAATTAAGCAAAAGATTAATCATGTGATATTTTATTTAAAGTGGGAAATCTTAATCTATATTACATAACTTAACGATTGAATAAAAACTTTAATATGGATTTGTTTTAAACATTTTTTAAATGCTAATACGTTTAAATCTTACAACGTAAGTGTCTTTTATTTATTTATAATGTTGTATATAATCGAATAAATTGGAAACAATTGAACAATGGAATAGATTATGTGAACAAAATGCCATTATAATATACAACGTATGAATGAAACGGATGGTATTTGTATGTGCGAGTTGCCAATCAATAATATGAGCCTTTATAATTATTCTGTTTATATGAAACAGTTTACAGTTTATGACATCATTCTTTTACATCAACACTATCGATTGTGCAATTACTATCTGTAATTGATCTTAAGTTGCCAAAGATAATACTAGCTATACATAACTCCGTATGTGTTGCAAAATTTCATTTGGTTACTCGCAGTATAGTTTAACCTATGAATGAAAATTTTCATGGTTAGTGTTCGGAGCAAGTTTTTTTTTTAATGATTTTGTTTGTAAATTTATTTATATTTACCTGATTGAGTATATTGAAATTTAAAGCTTCTGATATATAATTTGATAATAACGTTTTAAAAACACTTGGAATTATTCACCTGTTATAATAAATTTATTGAAACATGTTTAAATTTTTTTAGGTTTTTCTGTTTAACATTTACTATCATAATGTAGCTTATAATACTGAATTTGAGTAACAATGTTCAGCACTCGTGATAATTTTACTGCAGTTCATAATGCAGTCCGAACAGGCTCATTAGGGACGACACTTTCCGCTTAAACTAGATTTTCGCTAAGAAGATACTTTATTTAAACAAAAAATACCATACAAGCGGAAATTGTAGTCCCTGATGAGCCTTTGAGGACTGCACATGCGTATATGGGACGACACTTTACGCACATGCATTAAACCCCATCTTCACAGAGCTAGGCTCAATTATATTGTTTTCTACCATGGCGTGTTTTCAGATGCCCTGCAAAATGAAGGGTCCGGCCTACCACTGCTGCTGCTGCGTTGTTGGGGTTTTCATGTTCATGGGCGGCGTGATCATGACGGCCACCGGCATCACGCTCATGCTAAACTACGGGCTGCTCGACATCGAGTTACTGCCCCCTGATCTGGACTCGGAGGAGGGGAAGCGCACCGTCGGGATCATCCTCACCGTCTGCGGGACGCTGGCCGTCACAATCAGCGTGATCGTCAGTATCATGTTCCTGTGCTTTAAGAGTAAACCGTCCGTCATACCCGACGACTTAGCTCGGCTTTCATCCACACGCAATAATACACCGGACAGAGTAGACAATTCACGGAAAAATGAGCGGCGCTCTGTAAGTAGCATCAGTGCCAAAGTGAGCGCCTCGAGCATCGGAACGCCGCGTAGCAGCTCCAGCGGTGGCGCATCCAGAGGTGCCACTGCTAACAATAACGACATATACTCAGCTGAGGTGAAACATCGCGCGCATCCCAGGTCACGGCGCCCGCGTAAGAACATCCATCGACATAAAAACCGTCTTGATCAGATAAAAGAGGACGCGGTGTCGAGAAAAAACGTCGACGGGGCCATTGATGATGACTCCGAGGAAAACACGCATCGTAGCGGCTCGTTTAGCAGTGAAATGACTTTGGAAGAACGTCAGAAAATCCCCCAAATTGTCCGCGACGATTACGACGACCGTCCGCCCAGCGCCGACAGCGCCAGCACGTCACAGACCAGTGAAGCTAGTAATTATAGGTACCCGGAAATCGACAAATCCAGACGCGAAATTCAAGTGATGCCGGATTCACTCCGGGCTGAATATCAGCGTCAGTTAGAACTCGGGTCCAGAGACAGCGCTTCTTTGGACAATTTCGACGAAACGTCCCTTAATGAGGGGCGGAACCCGGATCAGTGTTCATTAACAAGTGACAATCTTAGAAGATTTACTCAAGAAAATTATGGTTCGACACAAGTGCAACGGTTTAACACCGATAATGATCATTCCGCGGGCGGGATGGACTTCTACGATGCTCTTCAATCACCACAATCTGAAGGGTTACAGTCAGAGGACAGCGTTGTCAGTTTTATAACGTCTCACACAACTGAGACGCGCGGGGTGATGACTTCCGGTCGCATATCTCCACAGATCGGGGAGCCGGAACACTTCACTCAAGTGGAACCTGTGAGCGCGAGTCGGACCAGCCTCGACAGATGAGTATCATCCCTGGTAGCGAGACCCAAACAGCAGGGCAGTGCTTGTGTTATCGAAGCGCGTTCGGAAATTAAAACCGATGCAATCTGGGACTAATTGTGATTTGAAATGATAGTGAAAAACCTCTTCAAGTCATTGTGATTTTAATTAAGGGGCGAGGGACGATACAAATGTTATTGTGATTTTAAGTAAAGAATGAGTATAAACATTAGAGAATGTATCCAGAAATGGTCACTCTTTCGAGTATATCTAAAAATTGTCTTCACATCAATTTTACTAAACTTATATTTTCGATTAGAATAAGAGTTTTAAAATAATAGTTTCATTATTTGAAGAACTAACTTACAACATTTGTATTTGAATGGTACATGTAAATGATACTGCATGTGTTTCGCTGTGGTGATAAAGAACGCTTGGAAGTCACGGAAACGAAAAACTCGGATAAAGCAATCGCTTCCCGGTCCAAAACAAGCTGCATTATTAATTCATGACATTTTCTTCTCACTTTAAACCATGACACAAGACAATGCAAAACTGATCTCGGTTTCGAAAGCAGTTTATGGCGAATGTGTTTGCAATATAATGCAATTTTATTTACTTGCATATGTGCTATTGTGGATTACAATTGAAGAGCACATCTTTCATATTATCGATCACATTTTGACTATTATGTTTAGCCGTTCTTTCATGGTGTGACAGTGTGCTCTTAGAGGTATGCCTACTATTATGATATACATGAAAAACTGAAACTCTTATAACATTGTTTTTATGCTCCCGGAAGGGTGGCATACAGCAGTCGGACTGTACCTCCGTCAGTCTGTCAATCCGTCCGTTTCCGGATATATTTTTTCCTTAAAGCTCTGAGATATTTACCTGATTTTTGGTATGTGAGTCTACCTGCATGAGTAATTGTTTTACAAGTTCGAGTTTCGTTCCAGTCCGTTGATTTTTGGCGAAGTTATGGGCCTTGGACATTGAAATTTTCTCTACCAAATTCTATTTTCGGAGTATATTTTTTTGCGAAACGCTTTCAGATATTTCCTGATTTGTGTTGTGTGAGTCTACCTGCGTGTATGTTTTTCTTATAATAATCATGTTAAATAAACTCGACTAATTGATTTTTTTTATTTTTTTTAGCCTGGCATTCCCACTATAAATCATTCTGTTATGTAAGCCATATTGGCGACACATTATTTGCATTAATATAGTCGTTATTAGGCATGTATAACGTCTGCTGAAGATGTATAGGTGTTCTACATGTGTTTTTATATTTAAAAACTATTTTTTATTCGTATAACTTTTTAGAATTGCCTACACGTTACTAATTGATTTCTGAATAATGTTGAATCATTATTTTTTGCTTAAATATTTCATCACAATATAATTAAGCCGCGCTCTTGGACAAACCGGACTTAATGCATGTGCGTAAAATATCGCCCAAAAATAGCCTGTTCAGTCCAATCAGGGGCGAAACTTTCCTCTTGTACGGAATTTTTCGTTTTAAGGAAGTCTCTTCTAAAGGAAAATCCTGTCTAGGCGGAAAAAGGACGATGCTTCACGCACATGCTGTAAGCCCGGTTTTTCTAGAGCCATGCTCGATTGTAAAACTAGAGCCAGACAAAGAAGCGTAAGAAAAGCTATGGAACATTGTTATTTACACAAACTGTTGAAGGTTTATTGTGCATTCGTTGTTCTTTTGACTGTAATACTTACCATTTTTATTACATTTATGCGATTGTGATACCGTTTCTTGGGTCTTTAAATGTTGTAATGTTTATTTATATTTGATTTATTTTAATGACCAATTAATAATAACTCGGTTCAATGCAATTTTATATATCCTTATATTAATTTTGTGTCATATTATTTCTTCTGATGTTATCATAATTTCTATTTACTGTTTACATATTTATGGTCAGCTGCCAAGAAAATGGTCGTTTGCATATTATTAACAGGTATACCTTATCACATAATTGACCTTTTCTTATGTTTATTCAAAGCCGATTCAATGCATTGCTTAAAATTATTTCCGTATCAATTGAAACTTTCGCGTTTACGTGCATTTTAAAAACGTTTTGCCTCCGAAACGGAATATGTCACAATATCACGTTGAAACGTGTGTGTACATATGACATTTTCAGTTATCTACAAGACAACATAAAAAACACGTGTCTGATCGTGACATCACATTAACGATTTTATAAGGAATGGAAAATATTAACGACACTGAGACTAAATACTCATTAAAATACCAATTTTATTGAAAACAGTGAAGCATCACAGCTTTTGGTCCATACAATAAGAACAACAATTAATTTTGGCCGGTGCCATATCTTTTGAAATAATATTAATACGAACATTTGTCATTTAAATGAAAGAAAATGAATGGTCATAAAATATAATCATTTCACGTAATTTTAAATGCATGTTTGACAATAATCAAGTGTAACTAACAGTTCAGTGGTGACAATCCGCGGGGCTTACAAATGTTTTCAAAAATTAAACTTTGCAAACATCGTTTGCAACAGACATTAAACATGCAAAAAAAAAANTAGGGTTGACATTAGATAACTATATAAATATATATACATGTTAGTCTTATGTGATTTGTTACAGATGTATTGCAAATATTTAACTTTTGTTGTCTATGACTGATTTAAATATCAAGTCGAGTATGGTTGTTTTACTGCAAGCTTTCAAGTCTACCAAATATATCTTAATGCATAAAATCTAGTTAGCTCTATGCATAGTAATATATGATTACTATTGATTAGTAATTAAGAATGTCTGTTTTTGTTGTTGATTTATTTATGTGATATTTTCATTACATTCGCATTTCTCGTTCATTTGTTTAGGATAACGTACTTTTTCAAATAAATTACAACAAAAATAACTTTGTTTTGTGAAATTCGTGTATTGTTAAGCATGTCGTTAAGTAGATATCACTGCTACGGTCTACTGCTGTGAGCAATGTCGTAAAGTAGATATCACTGCTACGGTCTACTGATGTGAGCAATGTCGTAAAGTAGATATCACTGCTACGGTCTACTGCTGTAGATATCACTGCTACGGTCTACTGCTGTAGATATCACTGCTACGCTTACTCCATATTATTCTCTTGTTTTTACTTAGTACATATTATTCTCTTTTGATGACTAAGTCCATATTATTTACCTTGTATTTACCTTGCCTAGGAGCTTTACCGGCGCTCTGAAATTAGCTTGATGACGTCAGCAGTAACGACGACGTCAAGTTTAGTGATATGTGCTTGATTTCAGCGTTGCTTCTAGAGTGCGATAGCTCCATGTTAGAAGTGTTCTTAAGGAGTAACGACTTTTGAAACTAGTGCTAAAATGGTCTTGTTTTTCGAGACAGCTTGCGGTGAGTTCGAAATAGCATTCACAATGGTGTGTCGGTGTTTGTCGATGTGTGTGTGTCCTTAAGTCAGAGCAGTTTCGGACTATAATGGCATTGGTCTTGTTTCCGACGGTCCTCTACGTGGAGTGTCGGGCAAAATAAACCTACACAAAGAGTTAAACGTACACAGCGATTCCAGTTGAATTCCAAAATGAGGCCTATTGCAGTTTTTATATCAAAACGCATCTGGTGATGCCTGTGTAACTTTTACATTAAAAGTATTTTTGTGCTCCCGGAAAAGGGCATTTTAGTCGCCACTTTGTCCGTCCGTACGAATTAAAATGTTGAGTTGAGTTTTAATGTTGGACTTTTGCGTGTGTCTGAAACGAATTTCCTCCAAATTCTAATGAGATTTTCGATTCCGCGCAAGATCTAAAGAACTAATGAACCACTATTGATGACACTTGTATGAACTTTCCTTTTATGATTGACATACGCAGATTGTCAGGGCGTTCCTTTCCTGTGAGTTTTGAGGGAGTTATCGTCCCTGGAAAAAAAATCGTTTTCACAATGATTCGAACTAGATCTAGATATAACTTGATATGTATCATCCCTGGTAAAGTCGTTCCGCTCCAGAGATTTTTCAGGGAGTTATTGTCTGTTCATTTATAATACGACATTTTCTAATAATGTTAACGTTTCTGCGTAACATAACAGGAACTAATGATCCAAATGTGATAAAACAGTATGTGCAGTATACATACAGGGTGGACATGCGCATATTGTCAGGTCGTTCCGCTCCAGTGAGTTTTCATGGAGTTCTTGTCCATTGAATAACAATTCGTTTCCATAGAACATGTGACGTAGTCGTTGTGACAAAACCTTACGTCAAACCCATTAGACGGGAGATCAATTAGGTGCAGGGTCAGTCCGTTGCACTAATTGGTGTCTCACGACCAGCGGATATAAGTGCATAACCTGTCTTAACCTGTCTTAATAATTAGTAAAGTACCTGTTTACTTGTACTAGGTCTATTGATACTGAAAAATCAGTGATGAAGAAGATTCAGTTTCAGTGACGAAGAAGATTCAGTTACAGTGATGAAGAAGATTCAGTTCCAGTGATGTAGAAGATTCAGTTCCAGTGATGAAGAAGATTCAGTTCCAGTGATGAAGAAGATTCAGTTCCAGTGATGAAGAACAATCAGCCCCATTTTAATTTAACCATAATTTACACATTCATAACAAAGACAAAAAACAATTACATAATGAATATAAAGGGTTAAAAATAACTGAGTGATATGAACACACATTATAACTTATAAGAATAAACAACTGACTTAATATACACCATGAACATATGTTGACAGACCAAAACAGTTTTTGTTATTCGTTCGTTAGGCCCACATATGGTTGTAATAGCGGCTATTAAGTTGTTTTATACGATTTTATGTTAACATTATTCATAAAGTGTTTTTCGTGGGTTTTATCTCTGTGAAATCATACGAAGGCGTTCCCACGATATTTCGCATGGTGTACGTAGTAAATAAAGACGACCTTTGTGTCGTGTTCTGATAAAACTGGGCATAATGCTTGTGCGTAAATTGTCATCCCAGATTAGCCTGTGCAGTTCGCACAGGCTAATCATGGACGACAATTTCCGCTTTTATGGATATTTCGTTTAAATGATGTCTCTTCTTAGTGAAAATCCAGTTTAGGCGGAAAGTGTCGTCCCGGATTAGCCTGTGCTGACTGCACAGGCTAATCTGGGACGACACTATACGCATAAGCATTATGCCCAGTTTTCTCAGAACACGACACCTTTATCCAAGTGTAGATCGCGAGCCATGTTGCTCATTCAACCGAAAGTAGTTTCTCGTTTGGTCGCAGTCAACAAGTGCGGTCTAGATTTTTAAATGTTCACATCAATCTTAACCGAATGATATGCCATATAATCAAATTATTAAGGGCATGCGTTATAGCTCAGAACAAACACAAAAAACACATGCTTATTTTATTTCAAGTGGTACACACAGATCTGCAAATATTTGAACGATTCTGATTCAATATGATCCTATCACTGCTAGGTGACAATATGATCCTATCACTACTAGGTGACACTATGATCCTATCACTACTAGGTGACACTATGATCCTATCACTGCTAGGTGACACTANAAAATCCAGTTTAGGCGGAAAGTGTCGTCCCGGATAAGCCTGTGCTGACTGCACAGGCTAATCTGGGACGACACTTTACGCACAAGCATTATGCCTAGTTTTCTAAGAACACGACACCTTTATCCAAGTGTAGATCGCCAGCCATGTTGCTCATTCAACCGATAGTAGTTTCTCGCTTGGTCGCAGTCAACAAGTGCGGTCTAGATTTTTAGATTTTCACATCAATCTTCATCGAATGATATGCCATATAATCAAATTATTAAGGGCATGCGTTATAGCTCAGAACAAACAAACAAAAAAACACATGCTTATTTTATTGCAAGTGGTACACACAGATCTGCAAATATTTGAACGATTCTGATTCAATCGAGAAGGTGGTTGAGTTTACAACAGCCTTTTTTGTATTTTTTTCGTTTTTTTTTTCCATGGTTTCACTGCTAGGTGACAATATGATCCTATCACTGAAAGGTGACAATATGATCCTACCACTGCTAGGTGACAATATGATCCTATCACTGCTAGGTGACAATAGGATCCTACCACTTCTAGGTGACAATATGATCCTATCATTGCTAGGTGACAATATGATCATATCACTGATATGTGACAATAGGATCCTACCACTGCTAGGTGACAATATGATCCTACCACTTCTAGGTGACAATAGGATCCTACCACTGATGTGTGACAATATGATCCTACCACTGCTAGGTGACAATATGATCCTACCACTTCTAGGTGACAATATGATCCTATCACTGCTGTGTGACAATATGATCCTATCACTGCTAGGTGACAATATGATCCTACCACTGATGTGTGACAATATGATCCTACCACTGATGTGTGACAATATGATCCTATCGCTGCTAGGTGACAATATGATCCTACCACTGATAGGTGACAATATGATCCTACCACTGATGTGTGACAATATGATCCTACCACTGATAGGTGACAATATGATCCTACCACTGATGTGTGACAATATGATCCTATCACTGATGTGTGACAATAGGATCCTACCACTGCTAGGTGACAATATGATCATATCACTGCTAGGTGACAATATGATCATATCACTGCTAGGTGACAATATGATCCTACCACTGCTAGGTGACAATATGATCCTATCACTGCTAGGTGACAATATGATCCTATCACTGCTAGGTGACAATATGATCCTATCACTGCTAGGTGACAATATGATCCTATCACTGCTAGGTGACAATATGATCCTATCACTGCTAGGTGACAATATGATCCTATCACTGCTAGGTGACAATATGATCCTATCACTGCTAGGTGACAATATGATCCTATCACTGCTAGGTGACAATATGATCCTATCACTGCTAGGTGACAATATGATCCTATCACTGCTAGGTGACAATATGATCCTATCACTGCTAGGTGACAATATGATCCTATCACTGCTAGGTGACAATATGATCCTATCACTGCTAGGTGACAATATGATCCTATCACTGCTAGGTGACAATATGATCCTATCACTGCTAGGTGACAATATGATCCTATCACTGCTAGGTGACAATATGATCCTATCACTGCTAGGTGACAATATGATCCTATCACTGCTAGGTGACAATATGATCCTATCACTGCTAGGTGACAATATGATCCTATCACTGCTAGGTGACAATATGATCCTATCACTGCTAGGTGACAATATGATCCTATCACTGCTAGGTGACAATATGATCCTATCACTGCTAGGTGACAATATGATCCTATCACTGCTAGGTGACAATATGATCCTATCACTGCTAGGTGACAATATGATCCTATCACTGCTAGGTGACAATATGATCCTATCACTGCTAGGTGACAATATGATCCTATCACTGCTAGGTGACAATATGATCCTATCACTGCTAGGTGACAATATGATCCTATCACTGCTAGGTGACAATATGATCCTATCACTGCTAGGTGACAATATGATCCTATCACTGCTAGGTGACAATATGATCCTATCACTGCTAGGTGACAATATGATCCTATCACTGCTAGGTGACAATATGATCCTATCACTGCTAGGTGACAATATGATCCTATCACTGCTAGGTGACAATATGATCCTATCACTGCTAGGTGACAATATGATCCTATCACTGCTAGGTGACAATATGATCCTATCACTGCTAGGTGACAATATGATCCTATCACTGCTAGGTGACAATATGATCCTATCACTGCTAGGTGACAATATGATCCTATCACTGCTAGGTGACAATATGATCCTATCACTGCTAGGTGACAATATGATCCTATCACTGCTAGGTGACAATATGATCCTATCACTGCTAGGTGACAATATGATCCTATCACTGCTAGGTGACAATATGATCCTATCACTGCTAGGTGACAATATGATCCTATCACTGCTAGGTGACAATATGATCCTATCACTGCTAGGTGACAATATGATCCTATCACTGCTAGGTGACAATATGATCCTATCACTGCTAGGTGACAATATGATCCTATCACTGCTAGGTGACAATATGATCCTATCACTGCTAGGTGACAATATGATCCTATCACTGCTAGGTGACAATATGATCCTATCACTGCTAGGTGACAATATGATCCTATCACTGCTAGGTGACAATATGATCCTATCACTGCTAGGTGACAATATGATCCTATCACTGCTAGGTGACAATATGATCCTATCACTGCTAGGTGACAATATGATCCTATCACTGCTAGGTGACAATATGATCCTATCACTGCTAGGTGACAATATGATCCTATCACTGCTAGGTGACAATATGATCCTATCACTGCTAGGTGACAATATGATCCTATCACTGCTAGGTGACAATATGATCCTATCACTGCTAGGTGACAATATGATCCTATCACTGCTAGGTGACAATATGATCCTATCACTGCTAGGTGACAATATGATCCTATCACTGCTAGGTGACAATATGATCCTATCACTGCTAGGTGACAATATGATCCTATCACTGCTAGGTGACAATATGATCCTATCACTGCTAGGTGACAATATGATCCTATCACTGCTAGGTGACAATATGATCCTATCACTGCTAGGTGACAATATGATCCTATCACTGCTAGGTGACAATATGATCCTATCACTGCTAGGTGACAATATGATCCTATCACTGCTAGGTGACAATATGATCCTATCACTGCTAGGTGACAATATGATCCTATCACTGCTAGGTGACAATATGATCCTATCACTGCTAGGTGACAATATGATCCTATCACTGCTAGGTGACAATATGATCCTATCACTGCTAGGTGACAATATGATCCTACCACTGCTAGGTGACAATAGGATCCTATCACTGCTAGGTGACAATATGATTCTACCACTGCTAGGTGACAATAGGATCATATCACTGCTAGGTGACAATATGATACTACCAGTGCTAGGTGACAATAGGATCATATCACTGCTAGGTGACAATAGGATCATATCACTGCTAGGTGACAATATGATCCTACCACTGCTAGGTGACAATAGGATCATATCACTGCTAGGTGACAATATGATACTACCAGTGCTAGGTGACAATATGATCCAACCACTGCTAGGTGACAATAGGATCCTATCACTGCTAGGTGACAATATGATACTACCAGTGCTAGGTGACAATAGGATCCTATCACTGCTAGGTGACAATATGATACTACCAGTGCTAGGTGACAATATGATCCTATCACTGCTAGGTGACAATAGGATCCTATTACTGATATGTGATAATAGGATCCTACCACTGCTAGGTGACAATAGGATCCTATCACTGCTAGGTGACAATATGATCATACCACTGTTAGGGGAAATTATGATTGTACCCATGCTTCCCTTCGTGCCAATGTCTAGTTTCAAATACTTGCTATATTGACCTTGCTATTCTTGACTGTCTATAAAGGCGATATTTTCATTAAATATTGAACACACTCTTAAGAACATGAGTCATGGATATCTGAAGACATTGTTCAAATACAGCCGTATTTGTTTATTCAGACGATTGAAACACGTACAATTATGTATACGTTATCTTGACCTTGCGGTGAGTGTACATTTTGAAATTCCTTGAAGCAGAAGGTAAAATGAGTACAGTCGTGAACTCTTTTTTCTTAAAATAGCATGTACCCGGTAGTTTGGGATTGTTCTTAGTAACGGGCAGCATATCAAATGTTAACTAATAATAAAACAAAAATCGTGTATACTTGTAAGGACTTGAATATGTTTCTCTTATAATAAAATTGTAAAAGTTTATATTAACTGTTAATAACAAAAAACTTCTGCGTAAACTGTTGATAGTGTCGATAAATATAAACGTATAGTAAAACATATGTGACAAACTCATTTACCTGTTTGATAGTCTCGTGTTTAAATGTGGTGAGGGGGGGGGGACCGGAAACACATATAACTATGCTGTACACCTTATTTGAAGTGGTCATATTTTCAAACATTTACATATTTGATATTATACATTTTATCATGTAATCGTTGCTCACAGTACTTTTACAAAAATGACTGGAAAACACTGGACAAGCATACAAACGAGCGACGTATCTACAACTAAAACGAACTGATGTTTACCAGTATACCTCATTATGGCGTGTTCTGAGAAAACTGGGCAAAATGCTTCTGCGTAAAGTACCATCACAGATTAGCCTGTGCAGTCCGCACAGGCTAATCCGGGACGACACTTTCCGCCTAAACTGGATTTTCGCTAAAAAGAGACATCATTTAAACGAAAAATTCCATAAAAGCGGAAATTGTCGTCCCTGATTAGCCTGTGCGGACTGCACAGGCTAATATGGGATGACAATTTACTCATAAGCATTATGCCCA
Source organism: Dreissena rostriformis (assembly GCA_007657795.1). NCBI lineage: Eukaryota > Metazoa > Mollusca > Bivalvia > Myida > Dreissenidae > Dreissena > Dreissena rostriformis. The sequence continues at coordinate 100,834 of VMBQ01003199.1, forward strand.
GTTTTCTCAGAACACGACACAATTATGCATCGTCTTGTATTGACTTACGACAATATCATGCAAGTTTTATTTTGCCATGAACATTTAGTCGATAGTGAAATAAAGCAATGCAGTACCTTAATTATGCGATATCTTTTAATTTTATGTATATCTGTTTTAATATGAAATATTTTAAATGTAAGACATATATCATTTGCAAAAGTAGTATAACTAACTTATGCTGGTTGAAATACAATAAAAGGGAGGTAACTCAAACACAGTTCAATGAATACAATTTATTTTCTTCGGACGGAATTGGAATAAAACAAGTACTAAAGAAATAATCAACATATCAAAACAAATCACAGATATGCTCAAAATATCTGACCAGCAGACATCGTGAATGTGCAGCAACAACACAAACTGCCGTTAAAATTCATTATATAATAATTTAAAATAATTATTATTATACATGTGGATTGCAAATAAATTGTTCATAGCATCTCGTATAAAATGACAGCTTAAAAACGCTCATATAAAATTTCATTTCATATATAAAAAGTGAGCTGCTAAGCTAAGTGATTTATAAAATGCTAAAAAATAACATATACATAAGCACATGTCGGTAAGCTTCCGTACGTCTTTCACAACAAGCATAGATCAAGTCACTTATGATTCTTCTGTAATTTTAACAGGCGAACTTGCTTCCGGTGCGTTCCGGAAATGCACGTGAAGATCGTGGTAGTCATGGTGCTCACCTTCGTGGACCAGGACAGACTTAGGGACGCCCGTCTCGTGCGATCCTTCGCTCACTATCAAGGACGTTGCAACAGGTACTTGGGAATTATCGCTTAAAATTGTTCTGTCGTCTGCATTAGCCGCGCGCGGAAAAACAGGCAGATACAGAAGTTCGTGAGGGGTGCGCACGCTTATGCTGGCATTAATATCATCTGCTACGGATTCTTGGATGTTCAGGGACAAGTCACTCTGGCGCCTCTTCTTCTTCCTTTTCTTCTTTCTTGACTTCCTGTCTGGCAAAAAACTAAATATTAATAACTAACCTGTACATAAACACTTAAAATAAATAAAGCAATGTTTTGTTTTTCTGTAATAAATATATCGTATACGCCTAAAGGTTATGCATTTTAAGTTATGTTGACGTATTTGCAAATCATATTGTCATCTCAAAATACATAACATTTGCTACGTTTGCCAGTTAAATTCTCCAGTGTGAAGTAGCTAATAAAACTGACGCCCTTATAAAACAGTAGAAAAGTAAATTCCATCATAAATAACAGTAACACAAAAAAAAAACAAAGTTAATGACGTGCAATTAACAAGTAAGTAGAATGAAACGAGTTAATATGGGAATCGTTTTATAAACAATACTTAAGTTATTAGGCGGTGTAGTACGGTAATTACATGTATTGTGTATTTAATTATTAACTCTTTTTATGTCTCTAGCATTTAGCACAATTATTTTGAGAAGAAATACAATCCTAATTAGATTATAAACACTTTGGATACATATACATTAAATAAGATCAGAAAATGTGAAGGAACAATTGATTGACTGGATAAATGAATTAACGGTTGAACATTATTGAACAAGTAATTGAATGGTCTATTATAAGTTAGGTTATTTTTTTCTGCATTTTGGTAACACAGTTTAAAAAACATTGATTGGATAGCATGTGTTGCTGAGGGGAAAATATATAAAAAGAATAAACAAGCTAAACAGACGGAACATTTGTATCTCCATTCCCCATACGGATTATGGCCACATCAAGTACGAAATTCGTGATTTGTTTGCAATGGTATTTTATACAAATAATTACAACATTTATTACGAAATTCGTGTATGTTAAGAAATGTTATTTGATATGGATAGTCATATGTGGCGTGTTCTGAGAAAACTGGGCAAAATGCGTGTGCGTAAAGTGTCATCCCAGATAAGCCTGTGCAGTCTGTACAGGCTAATCAGGGACGACACTTTCCGCCTAAACTGGATTTTCGCTAAGAAGAGACATCATTTACACGAAAAATTCCATAAAAACGGAAATTGTCGTCCCTGATTAGCCTTTGCGGACTGCACAGGCTAATCTGGGATGACAATTTACGCACAAGCATTTTGCCCAGTTTTCTCAGAACACGACACATATCATCAGTTAAGAAATTCGTGTTTGGTTTGAAACGTTATTTGTAATAACGCAGAAAGACCATTATGAATTCGCATTACCTACATTGGTTGACGAAAATAACGATTAGAAAAAATATGAACAGCGAAGCAAAACTGGGATAAAGATATCAATGATTACCTTCATTGAAATTAATGAGAACTGAAAACAAACAAAAAGCGTGCAGCATCTTGTGAGTGAAAAACATATTCAACAATAGTATAAAGAAATGTCTCTGTACAGTAAAACAAACATACTACTAATTCGTGACATATTGATTTTGGTAACACCCGTTAATATCGTGTTGAGTATTGACGGTCCATTTCTACATCAAAACAGTAGTTTCAATGGTGCAACGTCGTGCGAAAATAGGTATTATGCCATATTCATGCGGACCGCATTCGTGCAGTCAGGTCAGGAGCAACCCTTTATATTTAAGTAACACACACCATGGAAAATAAACAAATAATGCATTTGCCTAAAGTATCGTCCGAGATTAGCCTCGGCAGTCCGCTTTCATTGATTTTGTTTCCTTTAAAGGAAGTCTCTACTAAACGAAAATCAAGTCTAGGTGGAAAGCGTCATCCGTAATTAGCCTATGCTAGCCCATGATACGTGGCCATGCGCGGCATGTTGAAATTCAAAACAGTTAATCCCTTGTTATGTTAGTAGGTCACTGTGTGAGTTTCTGTTCGGACAAAACAGTCCAGATAACTTTTAACCGGTCTGAAAAGCTCAGTTTGTATAACGCGTGACGGCCAGTGTGATAGCATTCATAAGGGTGAACCATAGTCCGATCACATGTATATTTTATACCACAAATTCACATTCTCACCCTGTATCCGTTCGATACAGGGCGCTTGTGTGCAGT